>SJYC01082361.1:0-14132 GCA_006408675.1 Madoqua kirkii | reverse complement strand
TGTCTGGTTTTTTTCTGCCTCACATGTCTTCCTTCCCAGTCTCTTTTAAATTCATATCAATACAGCTTTCATTTCAATAACTGAAAGGGCTATTTGTTAAGGTTATCGATGATCTTCCTAAATCCTGTGTACAGTCTACTGTCCTCAGCCTCCTCTTTCACGCTCAGCGTGTGGCAAATACCCACTGCAACAGTTGCTTTTTACAGTCAGCCCTCCATGTCTGTATCTGCAAGGCTTACATGTATGGATTCAACTAACCTCACATTGAAAATATTTGGGAAAAAAAGTCCAAAAAAGCAAAAGTTAAATTTGCTACCCTCTGGCAACTATTTACGCAGCATTTACATTGCATTTACAACTATTTACATAGAATTTGCATTGTATTTACAACGATTTGCCTAGCACTTACTTGGTACTAGGTATTATAAGAAATCTAGAGATGATTTAATGCATACAAGTGGATGTGCAGAAGATATGTGCAAGTCTACACCATTTTATAATACGACTAGACCAAACAGAGAAACAGACTCAGACTTTGAAAACAAACTTATGGTTACCAGAGAGGAAAGGCTGGGGAGCAGTGGGGAGAAGCTAGGGGTTTAGGATTAACATTTACACACTACTCTATATAAAACAGATAATCAACCAAAACCTACTATATAGCACAGGGAACTCTATTCTAAATTTTTTGTAATAACCTATAGTGGAAAAGAAACTGAAAAAGAATGGATATATGTATATGTATAACTGAATCACTTTGCTGTGTACCTGAAACTAACACAACACTGTAAATCAATGGCACAATATAAAATTAAGACAAAGATACTACAGTATTCTCAGATTTTGGTATCCATGGGGATCTTCTCTGGATACTGACAGGTGACAGCAATATCTTCCTGCTGGATACATTTTCTTCACTTGACATCCAGGACATCCACAGGTAACTGGTTTTACACCTACCACTCTGCTTGCTCCCTCTCAGTCTCCTTGCTTGTTCCTAATCTTTCTGAACTCATGGTTGTTTAGGAAGAGCCCAAGATCATCCTTGAACATGTTCTCTCTTTCAGAATTCTTTTCTTTGGTGAATTAATCCTGTCTCATGAGTTTCAATGTCATATATATGTTGATGACTGATGACTAGAATTTTTACTCCTGACCAAATATCTATGTTCTCAGGCACATTACACAGACCCTTTCTAGTTAAGTGGGCCCACTGGATTAATCAACACAAATAGGTGATGTCTATCTCTCTAGACAGTGTTTGAGAGCCAATGTGAGCCCCTCTCACATGGTGATGGTGATACATGATGAACGTGAAGGCCTCATATACAAATAGTGGAATCCTGGTATAAAAGCAACTTAGATGCCTGAGTCAAGTGCTTAACAGCAACCTAATCTGGGAAGGTGTTTGGGCACATAGCAGACTTTTTATGAGCAAGAAATAAAGCTTTACCACTTTATACACAGGGTCAACAAACTTCTTCAGTAAAATGACAGATGATAAATATTTCAAGCTTGTAGGCCATGCCATCTCTGTTGCAACTACTCAGTTTGAATTCTGCCATTTTAGTGACAGAACAGCCATGAGCATGATTTAAATGAATCAGAATGTAGCTGTGTTCCAACGAAAGCTTACTTAACTGAAATGGGTGGTAAGCTGGACTTGGCCTATGGACCATTGTTTGCTGACCGTTGCTCTAAGCCACTGAGATTTTGGTGTTTCTTTATGATCCATCATATAGCTTTGTCTATATAGATTAATACAACTGTCAAATATATGCCTTCATTCTAGGTCTCCAGGCACATGTATGATGGACATAGACTCCTAATTTCTCCTCTTTTAAAAAAATTACCTTATTCTCCCCATACCTTCCCTCTGAGTCATCACAGTGCACCAGCCGCAAGCATCTCATATCCTGCATCGAACCTAGACTGGTGATTCGTTTCTTATATGATATTATATAGGGAGGTGGGAGGAGGGTTCAGGATTGGGAACACGTGTACACCTGTGGGGGATTCATGCTGATGTATGGCAAAACCAATACAATATTGTATAGTAACTAACCTCCAATTAAAATAAATACATTAAAAAATAATTTACCTTATTCTCAATCCCAAAGGTCAGTGTGATACTATCAAAGGATAAATCCAATCATGTCACTCTTTTGCTCCAAGTTATCTAGCACATTTCTATTTATTTATCAAAAGTCTACAATTGTTAAAATAGCCTGCAAATAGGACAACCATTCATTCCAGTTTTTTAGAAAAATACCCAACTTTTTAAATTAAGTTCATTGCCTTTCACTTTCAAATGTGTGCTAAGATAATGAGTTATGTTAGGCAGGTACAACAGGGAAAAGGAGTCCAAAATGGCAGTGGCTACAAGACAAGGAAGGGAAAAGGCCACGAAAATGGAACAAAAGAAGGTCCGAGGACCGGAGTGAGGACCTCAGGTAAAACAAACAATACCCCTGGCTGGCCCAGTTTCCATAGGACTGGCCCAGGGAGAGAGAAACATATAAACAGAGGAGTCAGAGCTCGCTCTCTCTCTCTCTCCTGCGCGCTGGGGCGCTCCTCTCCTCGTGCCTTTGGATAGATGTGCCCTCACACCTTGAAGATGGATTTTCCTGCTCTCTTCTAAGTAAAACAGAACTGTAACACTGAACTGAGCTGTAACACTGATTTGTCTAAGAACTATAACATGGTCCATTCGAGACCTGAGAGCTGTGACACAGTCTATCCAAGACCTGAGAGCTGTGACACGCCGAGGCGGCTTTAAGGTCCGTCACTCCAAATCTCTGTTGTGACGAGACAAAGAATCGAGGAGCATACACGCACGTGACAAGTTATCTGTTGTCTCAGTGGCCTCTTTTGCTGCTATTTTCCCGTATTTCATATTGATCCAGCCATATCTGCATTCTTGCCTTTTCAGAGCACAGAAAACACTATTCAGCATTAGTACATTTTACATTTCCTATTTCCATTTCCTAAAATGTTCTTTCTCTAAAACTCGCCTGCTCTATTCATCCTTCGCCTTTATCACATGTTTCCATAAATGGGATATTCTCAGTGTAGTCTTCCTCAACTGGTTTGCCTTCAATTGTATACCATCTGCCAATCCACGTTGTCTCTCCCTTCCTCTTTTACTCATTTCACCACAACACTTGTGACCATCTATGGCATAGGAGTGTGATAGGAGTCTGACAAAAATATTCTTTTTTCATTTGTTGCAAATCTTCTCACATTAGAATGTACCCTCTATAAAGTCAGATGCTTCCCCCAAATCTACAGCCATATCTCATAATACAGTTGGTCTGTGTTTTAAAAGGATAGTATCTATAATAAAAATTAATTGTTGAGGTCCTAAAAGAGAGACTGCCTGTCTTCAATTTTAGTTGCCTTCAACTGATTTAGGGATGATCTGTGTCTTATCCATGAGGACTTAGGGAACAGAGACGTGTGTGTGTGTGTGTGTGTGTGTGTGTGTGTGTGTGTATGTGAAGTTGCTCAGTCATATCCGACTCTTTGCAACCCTGTGGACTGTAGCCCACCAGACTCCTCTGTCCTTAGGGAACAGACACTTGGGGAAGTCCACTATAATGTGTTATCTCTAACACTTGAAGATCTAAATCTTCAACAGGAATGCAGAAAAAATCTAGTTAATGAGAATATTATGAGAAGTAATGCGAGGTGATATATTACAATGGTAGCCACTGCTTCAAAATGAACTGCTGAGAGATACAGAAAGTTGTTTCCCAGTGATTTTGCTCAGACACATTGACTATCTCTTGAAGTGATCAATGGGAAACCCTATCTAGGATCAGTCTATTAGAAGAAGAGCAAATTGATCTCTGCTGCTCACTTCTAGCTCGTTTCCATTGGTCACAGTAGCTGTCTGGGGATTTAGTGCTCCTGAACTTTCTGCTTGCATCATTTGGCTCTTCTGCAACTGCTTGGAAAGCAAGATCTTAAACTCCATAGTGCGTTGTTTTATTTAAGCTTGTTAAGGTTTCAAAGAGCCAATGATATGAATCCAGTTGACCTCAGGAAGAAAAAAATATGTGGAGACACACAGGGCTGGGAGGAAAGTGAAGTATCAGAGGAAGAGCAAGAGGTTGAATGGGCAAAAGTCAGGGAATTCAGAGAAAATCTGAGAGGGTACTTAGAAAATGATTTTTATAAACTGTTTTTTTAGATTGGTCATATCCATACATCATGACCACAATTACTGTGTGCACTTCTCTTTTGCAGGGAAATACGCCTATTGATTTCACTTTCTTTCTTTTTTTAGCACTATAATATTGATTTGTGACCAGATTATGTTGGTGAGTAGACTAAATGCTTAGTTTAGAATAAAAAGTTATTAAAGACACGTTAAAAGTATAGGAGAAAATGGCATGTGCTTAGAATCTGACCTATAGAGAAGTCTCAACAGCCCTTGAAAACCAATTTTTAGAAGCTGCTCCATCAAAGGATAAATTCTGGATCATGAGCGTGTGCTCAGGTAGACTGAGAACAACCAATTTCTATCCTCAGTTTCTGAGAGGACAAGGAGGCATCAACGCCAACCATCTGCCCTCCCGGAGCAAGCGGCGGTTCTGCCTGGCAACCACGGTGCTGAGACTGTCACTGGGTGAAGCGTGACGTGGACTTCCTCAAAGGTAACCACAACCTCAACAACAGAGAAGACAGATTTCCTCCTCACTCTTCTGGAAAGTGTGTGGCATCTAAGCTGCATTCCGAGGCATGTGTGCTCCGTTCCTCCCCAGAAAGCAAAACAGAACCTGCTTTTCCATTCAGAATCACTGTGCAGGGCAGCCATTGCTAACTTGGTTCAGACAAAGGTCTGGACACAGAACCACCTAGGAAAAAGTAACTAGATTGTTGATGACTAGACGTGCAAGATCCCTTCAAACATTTTATGTCCAAAGCAGTAGTTCTCCAGTCTTCAAAATCTATACCTGTTTAATAAGCAAACATTTTCCCAACACTCCTTCCTGCTGAATTAAAAACATAGTATTTTAGATTGGGGGAGAGATAAATTGGGAGTTGAGGATTAACATATACACAGGACTATATATAAAATTGTCAAACCACAAGGACTTACTATATAGCACAGGGAATTATACTCAATATCTTATAATAACTACAATGAAAAAAATTGAAAATAACCTGTATATGTATAACTGAATCACTTTGCTACATACTTGAAACTAACACAGTATTATATATTAACTATATCTCAGTAAAAGAACGTAAACATTTAGTGATGTACGGGGATTTGGTCTCTAGGTTTTTAGGCCATGCATCAGTAATGATCTTTCCATAGCTGACACAGGAAGACATCCTGAACTTAAACCTGCATGTCTTCTTATAAGCTCACTACCTAAGCCACACAGTCAAGATCTTTGAACACCAATTAGAGAACTTGACACAATTGAAGTCTATATTGTATAGCCTAGCAAGTGCAGTTGTTAAGTATTCATGACTGTCTCCTTATTTCAAAGTTATTTATCAAATCAGAGTATTTGATCTACCTTTTATATTTTCATGATGAAGCTATTTAGAAACAAAAATTAGAAATCCCTCCTTCATCTGAGGTTAACATGCTGCTGCTAAGTCACTTCAGTCGTCTGATTCTGTGTGATCCCATAGATGGCAGCCCACCAGGCTCCCCCATCCCTGGGATTCTCCAGGCAAGAACACTGGAGTGGGTTGCCATTTCCTTCTCCAATGCATGAAACTGAAAAGTGAAAGTGTAGTCGCTCAGTCGCGTCAGACTCTTAGCAACCTCATAGACTGCAGCCCACCAGGATCCTCTGTCCATGGGATTTTCCAGGCAAGAGAACTGGAGTGGGGTGCCATTGCCTTCTCCGTTAACATAATGTTTCTCCATGTCTTATTAAGAAATGAAGTAATGACTGTGATTTCTTTGTTAGTTCATTGATTTTATGGTTATTTAAGTAATGCAATGATAAAGAGAAATAAGTAATATAGTTGGTAAGGAGAAATGGTTTGGAAACCTTAACTCACTTTAGGTCTAGATCAAAATGCATTTACCAAAACTTTGCTACTGAGAAGACTTTAGCAGAAGTAATATTTATAAACCTAACAATATTGGAGCACAAATCAATTAAGAAACTGTTTCTAAAGGCTTACATAGTTCCTGTCCCTTGATTAATTTTTTCTTTCTTCGTTTTGTTATTAATTGGGATTTTGGCTGATGTTTCCCTAGGAACATTTCCACTAATGAAAAGGTCTTTCAATTTAACAGCTTTAGAGATACAGCAAGATTTTGTCCATTAAAAGGGGCTATTTTCCTATTAATATGGAATAGACTAATACTGGGAAAAAAAATACAACAGAGTCAAAATGGGAATAGAGAACAGTTTCCAAAAAGAAGAAGAAAGCCTAAGGGGGTGAGCCACGACCATTGGTGCAGCTCAAGTGTACACAGGATGTCAGAAGGTCAGGTTCAAGTAGCAGAGTAGCCAAAGAGTGCATATGCCCGCATTTGGTAGCCTCTAATATATGCTATTTTATGTGACCTTCACAACAACTTAATCAGTATTATTTTCTTCAATATCACATGAAAAAAAACCAAAGGTCAGAAGGGTTTGGAAACTTGCCCAAAATCACACACATCAGTAGTTCTCAAATTTCTGGGCATTGTAGAATCAGTTGCAGTGAGGTATTAAAACTCGAAGTGCCATAGTTTACCCCATCAGCCTTCCATTAAGCATTTAGTCTGCAGTTTTTATGACCTCTCTACTGTTTACCTTGAGTGTGAAAACCACTAACATGGACAGCAAGCTGCAAATCTAGGATTCAAATATAGATCAAATCTATTTCCTTTGTCTACAAAAAGAACTAAATCTCCACCAAAATCAGAGTTGGACAGGAAATAAAAGTGTTTCTAACAATCAGTGTCCCTTCTCTACTGCTCATTTGAACATTAGCATTGAACATGACACTAATTAACCGTGGACATAAAAAATGTGTTTCCTTTCAAATGAAAGAAGTTGTCTCTGAGCACTTCTTTTAGGATTCTATTCTACATGTACATGAATTCTATGGATTAATTTGGTTACTCTTCTGCTATACATTTAAGTTTAGATAGTTCCAAAGTTTTGTCTGGTAGCAATATTGGAGATAAATAGAAAATGTGGCTAAGGTTTTGTCCTGAGAAGTAGGAACTGCCATAGATGTGATTGCTTGCTCCAAGGAGAATCATAGAAGCTAAAGTTCTGAGGTTTTATGATGTTACCTATTCCCCAATGAACAGTTGAATTCAGTATCACATAGATTTAGAAGCATGGTTACCCATCAAGAGTAATATGTGGATGCACTGTGGTCAGGTAAATTTGCTATCAGAGCATTTTCTTTTCTCAGTAATTATTTATTAAATGGTAATCATTTCTTCCCTTTTCAGATGAGAAGAGAACATGGGTTCTTTTCAAAACATTTAAGCACTTAAACTCTCTATCCTAAAACTGTGCAAGCTGAATTTGCAAATTTAAGGTTTGGTTTGGCAGAAATCAATCAATCAATAAGAATAGATTTCTATCACATTTCTATACATTTTGTATGATGCTAGCAGAGAAACATTCTAAATTATTTTTATTAACAGGCAATAGTTTATTTTAGGGCTTAGAAATCCACTCCAGTATTCTTGGCTGGGAAATTCCATGGGCAGAGGAGCCTGGCAGACTGTAGTCCATGGTGTTGCAAAGAGTTGAACACGACGGAGCATGCATACATGCACAGACAATTTGTTTTAGTCTTCCTTCAAGTTTCAGTCAAAGACTCCAACAATTATGGAGTACAGTTCTGCTCTTATTTCTAGTACAACAAGCATTTATTGGACACACTATCAACACATTTTTCTTTTAGGTATTCTTTTTGAATTTGTGTGAGCATTTATTTTCTTTTTATATTGAACTATAGCTGATTTATGATGTGTTAGTTTCAGGTGTACAGCAAAGTCATTCTGTTATATATACATATATCTATTCCTTTTCAAATTATTTTCCCATTTAGGTTATTACAGAATATTGACCAAACTTCCCTGTGCTATACAATAAGTCCTTGTTGGTTATCTATGTTAAATATAGTAATTTGTATACATCAACACCAAACTCCCAATTTATCCCTCCCTCACCACCCTTTTCCTTTCATAACCAGAAATTTGTATTCTATGTCTGTGAGTCTGTTTATTTTTCATAAATAAGTTATTTCTGTCATTTTTTTAGATTCTGCATATAAGTGGTATCAAATGAAATCTGTCTTGCTTCATCTGATTTACTTCACTTATTATGATAATCTCCAATTCCATCTATACTGCTGTAAATGTCATTATTTCATTCTTTTTAATAGTTGAATAGTATCTTTTGCATATAGTTATATCTTCTTTATCCATTCATCTGTTGATGGACGTTTAGGTTACGTCTGCATCTTGGCGATTACAAACAGCATTGCAATGAACACTGGAATGCTTATGTCCTTTTGAACCATGTTTTTCTTTTTCCATATATGCCCAGTAGTGGAATTGCTAGATTATATGGTACCTCTATTTTGAGTTTTGTAAGGAATCTCCTACTGTTCTCTATGGTGGTCACATGAATCTTTCAAAGATGAACATGAAGTTACCCCACTCCTCAGAAAATTTACAGCTGACTGCTTTAGGTCAGTTTAATGGAAAAGGAGTAGCCAAACAACTGAATGATAAAAGCAAATGCAATCTGACAACAGTGTATAATGTGGATCTAAGACAACTGATACATTCATTTCACCACCAGAGACCAAGTTTGAGGCCCGTCAGGATGCTGGGTGAGAAAAGGTCAGGGAAAACAATGAAATAGGGCAGACCAAGGGACAAAATCATAGAGACCAAGGCCTAGAAAAGAGGCAAAAATTGAGGGTAAGAGAAAAGGGAAGGACCAAAAGATATAGTAAGCCAAGAATTAGTACACAAAGTAAAGAAAAATAATATTCATAAAGAAAAAACAGCTCTACTTCCATATAAAATGATATAAGGACTTACTTCTAAAATGTAAATACATGAGAAATTGATATTCAAAGAAGAGCATGCTTGCTGAGTCGCTTCAGTCGTGTCCAACTCTGTGTGATCATATGGACTGTAGCCTACCAGGCTCCTCTGTCCATGGGATTCTCCAGACATGAAATACTGGAGTGGACTGCCATGTCCTTCTCCAGGGGACCTTCCTGACCCAGGGATCAAACCTGTATCTCCTGTCTCCTGCATTGGCAGGCAAGTTCTTTGCCACTAGTGCCACTTGGGAAGCCCATTAAAGGAAGCTGTAACAACAACTCTCCACAGAAAATAAAGCTCAAAATATGCTGGTTATTTGAGGAGGTGATAATTTAACAAAGCAGTCATTTGTGGTTGTGGTTGTAGCTGGCCTGCTTTCACAATTTAGCATGACACCTGGGTTCTAGTTCTGTCCTGTCAATAACTATTAAAAAAAGGCATATCACCACGTCTCTGAGTTACAGTTTTCTGAAATCGGACAAGGAAAAGTTGGAGGTAGATTGAGGCAGAGAAGAGAGATTTCACTTCCAAGATTCTGCAACATGGAAACACATAGATCCACGGTAAGGGAAGAATAGGAGAAAGCAGAGAAAGTGAGAAGGGTACTGTGCCCCAGCCATAGAACAGGGAGGCAGAGCAAAGTTTATGACGGGATACCTCACAAAGGGAGCGAGATGCAAACCAGTGTTATAACGGGACTCTTAGAGGTCCTGGGGAAAATGCAAAGAGAAAGGCATGCTGAGACACAGGCACTATAATATGTAATACATAGTGCTGAATCTGGCTTAAGAAGAAGAAGCTACAAGGAGGTGGAGAAAGTTGTCTAGATTGAGAGTGAGCACGACATGCATATCTTTCAGTAGGGGGCTACTTAAGTTTTCTTTTTAACATGATCATCTCTGTGATTTAGGGTGGTCCCTGTGTCACCTCTTCTCAGGCAAATCTGTGAACCCCCAGAGCCAAGCAATCAAGGTTTTTTCCCACCAGCCTTCTAAATCCATCTTAATACTGTCAGCTATTGAAAACTCTAAACTATGGATGAGAAAATTGAATTCTATTTTCTATTCTTCTTTTTGAAATATTTAGCTGGCAATGGAGATAAAATGGCACCAGAGGTGTATCACTAACCTGGGAACCAGGGAATAAAACGAAGTAAAAGATGAGATCCACTGCAGAGGCTTTACCCCTGAACATGAGGCAGGTAAGACCTTAGGGACAGCCAACAGAACCTTGAGAGACAGATGTACCCATCAGGGATGGAAGAAAGATTATGGTATAGGGAGGAGATGTGAAAGGCAATATGATCAAGGCTTGTTGAATTTAGGTATGAGTGGGCCATACTTAATGGGACTGAACCTTATAACATAAAAAAAAAAAAAGAGTGAAATGGGCCAGAAAAGAAGCAAAGGTCTTTTAAACAGAAGTAAAATCAAAGGGAAGAATTAGATACTGTGCATAGATAGAGAAGTGATGCCGGTAAACCCTGTGAACATTCTTCCTAATGGGAAAGAGAGAGCTGTGAATTTGCTTCACAAGGTGGAGCTAATTATGGGATGGCCCACAGTCTCTTCCTATCCTCCCAGGGCTTGACTGTTTTCCCTTCTTGCCATCAGACTGAAGATGGCCGAGAAGCAGGAGTCCCTGTTTAAACACAGTGAAGAACTGGGACACACATAAGAGCCAGCAGGAATTAGAATGGCAAGAAAAATGCACACATGGAAAATTCCCAAGCCTCCACTGATGGATTAGTTTGTGGCATTTGTACTTGATATGTATAATTAACACCTGCTCACTTGTGTTTTAGGAAAATCTTCCACGTGTCTCCAAAAACAGCCAGATCTGTGCAGAATGCAAGGGTATAATTCTTCTGGGTGGTAGGGTTTTGGTCCCAGTTTTGTAGTTAATCCTCACAATGGGAAAAACGACTGTGGCTCTCTCCTGTCACCATTTCCATGGAAGGAAAAGTCATTGTGTTCAGTCACTCAGGTCCTTTCATCATCAATTCACAGAAAGGAAAAGAGGGTTTTGTTATATCTAAGTGAGGGCTCACTATCAGAAAGTGTTCATATATTGAACGTAGGTACAGAAGTTACTTTCACCAATGAGACAGGAAGGAGGAGGAAAGGGGCAGCTGTTAAAAGAATGACATAGACATTGAAGATATAACAAACTGCTTAGAACAGAGTAGCCTCACATTGATAGAAGATTCGACTTCCAAGTGACCCTGAGCCTCATTATACAGTCATCATAATACATTAACATATGTTCAGTAATGCACCCACAGGCACCATGACAGTTTCCAGGCCAAAAATGGATGATGACCCAGTTCCTAGAAATCCCCACCCATCCCCGAACCACCTCTACTTGGGCACCCACCCCAGGAACTCATTGAGACCTGGGACATTCTTGCTATGCTCCATTCCCCTGCAATACCCTCCATTAAGTCCAAGGCCTCACTCACTGAGGTCATCTCTGGGTAATTTTGCTATATTAAAACCCAGAAAAAAGGTGTGTCTGCTGTTATCATTTCTAATTAATTTTAATCTCCATACTTAAGTTTATTTAGTTGCCAAGCTATGGAATAAAACTATAGAACAAATAGCAACTTTTAATATAATTGATTCAGTCACTAAGGTGGGTACTCGAGGATAATCAAATGTTGGTATACTAAACTTATATTTATCATATGCCTTTTGTTTGAAAAAATAGAGTGAGGTATAACTGATCTCTTCAGGCTGGAAAATGAATAAATGGGTTGGAATGTTATTTGCCAAACAAAGCAAGATCACCACAGCTGAATAGCAATTTCAGATGCATAACAGTCTATAAATTAAGGTATTAAATTTGTAAGATACTGTTTTTAATTCACAGCTTTAATATAATTGTGTTTGCTCAATTAGAGTTGGACATTGTAATTTCTGAGTTCTAATCTGTTTTTTAAAAAGGCAGAGCAAGCATTGATTGTCCTCATTAAAGTTTGAACAGCAGCTATAAAAGCAGCATGATAGAGTTGTACATCGGCTTAAGGTAAAATAAGGGAAATTATGGAAGCAGATGATGGAATAGGAAAACAGCTCATATTTTCCCACCTGTTCTAAGTACTCTCTTGGGTTCCTTGAGTGGGGTGAAAGGGCTCAGTTGCTCAGTCGAGTTCAACTCTTTGCAACCACATAGACTGCAGCCCACCAGGCTCTTCTGTCCATGGGATTTTTTCAGGCATGAATACTGGATTGGGTTGTTATGCAAAATAAGCATATGACAAGGTGAGGCATGGAAACTTGCTGACAGCTAGAAGGATCTATCCTAAATATTCCAAAGGCAGCACTGGGGAAAGAGAAGTTTGTTAGGGGTCTACAAACAAAAGCGATATTAATGCAAATGTGTAGGAAAGGTGTCACAAAAGTTAAGAAACACACAAAAAAAGGACAAAGAGGGAAAACAAGGGCCAGTATCCAGAAAGAACCCAAGAACTGTAAAACACAGTACAATTTGAAAGCTTTTCTTCTTTATTAGGAGCTAGTGATTTGATGCTCTTCACCTTAAAGAAAAAAAATCTCTAAATTAACAAGTGCAAAGAAACTGACCATCTACTGTGTTGCCATGCAATTAGGCGTATGATTAGTCAATAGTCCAAGATGGATGGAATGTTACAGCTGCTAATAACTTTGGGGTCTCATGGACAGTTAATGGCCTTTGGAAAGAAATGCTACTCAGGCCTTCAATTGCAGCTGAACTCTGCGTGCTATTAGGGCAGGAGAACCTAGACCAGATGAGTCCCTTTCAGAAGCACATGCCATGCTGTGTGGATCCGGCTGTGGAAGCAGTTTGCCAATCTGATCTTCAGAAACACATAGTCGGTGTTCGGCCAATAATGAATGTCAAAATAATACTTAGCTTCCCTTTGGGTGATTCAAAGGGCTCTAGCCAGAAAATAGGCATTATAACCTTTCTGGTATGTTTCTCATTAATTGTCCTTCAAACTGAGAGAGGTATTTTCAGAAGATTGTTTGCTTGTGTTGAAAGATCAGGGGGCAATGAACAGTGTGAAAAGTACTGAGTTGGACAAAATCATTACGTGTGATATACTGCACAAAGGAAAATGAAAGTTCAGTCTTGGCACTGGGACTGGCAGAGAAATCTATGCAAAGTTGCTTCATAACTATTACTCTGTTAGACTAGATAATTGCTATGGCACTTCTGAGCCCCCATGTAAAAATGACATAAATATAAAATGAGTTGTGTTTGTTTCCCCTTGGTCCTTCTGTTCAATCAAACTTCCAGCCCACACTTGAGACCCAGAATTTTAACAAAAAAGCTCCAAAAAGTCCAGGACCAGAGGGGAAAGAGGAAATGGATAAGCCTGATATGAACATATGGGGTAAGTACTAAAAAGGGCCACATAATGAAAGAGAGGAGCCAGAAAATGCAGTTCCCATCTCAGTCTTGCCTGCATATTCTGCATTCCTTCTAGAAAAAGCAAAATGCTGGTAGGCAGGTAGTTGTAACAAAAGTATTTTGTCAAGGAAAGTAAATGTCATTCTTGAGATGAAACACAACTTTGAATCTGGGAAAACAAAAGAGTGAGTATTGAATGACAGAACCAAGTCTCATGAAACAAGCGTGGTGGAGACCCTGAAGAGAGCAATGAAATCTGGGCCACTGGGAGAGAAAACAAAGACTGGCTTCTGATAGATGGATTGAGACATAACTGAAGCAATGAGATAATAATGATTTAGCAGAATCTTGAAAAAGTGTTTTTCCCAAACTCCCTGTTTGGGGGCAATTTAAAACAAGCTGCTAGTGATGATAAAAGCAGACTTTCCAGAGGAGAATACATTTCACTGAACCCACTGGATTCTGTGTTCCAAGAAAATATTTAAAGAGTGTTTTCCTATAGATTCCAATAGTCCCCTTACTCTTTTATTACTGGACTCTTGTTGCTTTATACTGAATTTAATGGGTTTTAGTTTTATGATAACTTTTTAAAATTATTACTATACATGACCTGGAATTCCTTCTGGAACACAGCAGATTATAAATTAAACAATAAAATTTAAAAATACTTTTCAATCTTTGTACT
>SJYC01082357.1:0-15814 GCA_006408675.1 Madoqua kirkii | reverse complement strand
TAAACTGTAGTTGCAACAAATACAGCTATATCCTAAGTATTTATTTGCCAACTATTTACTTGGTAAAGGCATAATATGAGTTAATGATTCTTGATCTTGGCAAATAACTTTGGAAATGTCTTAAGGAAATCAGTAGCCATTCTCATATTTATTGTTCGAAGATAAACAGTAAGGAATATTTGATCACATTATGGCAAAAAAGGGGGAGCTGAAAGGAGTAGGGTAAAAAGACATCGTTCCTCCAAAGAGTGGTTTGTTTAATAAGCAAAATCATAATTTATAACCTAAGGGGTAGTTTGGAATTATGAGAAAAATGTGTGCTTATGAATGGAATAAACTGCTAACATTTTCTAGTTTTTCTGGAAACTTCCAAAGTTGCATTTCATGTTTTCTTCAAGTTTCATTTCAGCTTCAAACAGTCATCAGCCAAACTTATTGAATGCTTACTGTGTGTCAGACACACTACCAGTTACAACTTTCACTAACCCATTAAGATTCCACAATCCTCAGAGTTAGAAATCAAGTCTAGTTTTTTAGAAGTATAAAAAAGGGTGAAAATTGAAAGTGATTTGGTCACACCTGGCTCTTTGTGAGCCTATGGACTGTACCCACCAGGCTCCTTTGTCCATGGAATTCTATAGGCAAGAATACTGGAGTAGGTTGCCATTCCCTTCTCAAGGGGATCTTCCTGACCCTGGGATCACACCTGGGTCCCCTGTGTTGCAGGCAAATTCTTTACCATCTGAGTCACCAGGGAAGCCCCATAATAGGGTAACTTACCCTTTACAACTTAACAAGAGTATTAAGTGATGGGCCTGAATTTGATTCTCAGCATGATGAACTCATAACTCATCTCTCTACACCTTGAAATAAAACACCAGGTTATGATGACATAAGCAAAAATTTCATGGTGTACATCCTTATCATAATAAGGTTCTAGATGCCTTTTCACATGATTAAAAAAAAAAGTCACCTTGATGAAACCAAAAAGCAAACAGAATGAGTCTACTTTTTTTCCACATCTGAAAATCTGTTCTTATCCAAACTACTGAAAATGTTACCATGCTCTATGTTTTCAAGGTGAACAGAAATGGATTACCAATGTTATTTTTAAGTTTCTTTCATTGTTCCACTAAAAGTCAGTGAACCAGGAAACTCATAATATTTTTCTATTTGTTTTATGTTTTATTCCTTTATGTTTTATTATAAAATTATGAAAATAATTATAAAGATTCAAATGGATATGGAAGATTGAAAAGTACACATCTGAAAATCTGTTCTTATCCAAACTACTGAAAATGTTACCATGCTCTATGTTTTCAAGGTGAACAGAAATGGATTACCAATGTTATTTTTAAGTTTCTTTCATTGTTCTACTAAAAGTCAGTGAACCAGGAAACTCATAATATTTTTCTATTTGTTTTATGTTTTATTCCTTTATGTTTTATTATAAAATTATGAAAATAATTATAAAGATTCAAATGGATATGGAAGATTGAAAAGTCAAAAAGTTCCCTTCCTTCACATCCCATAGTTAATCCCTGCAAATACTGTGTCATTTTCTGAAAACTTGCCAACTAGAAAATATCTAGAACAAGAGATTTGGATAAATTTATTGCTATAGGTACTTCCTTCCCAGGATTATGTCAAATCTTATTAAGTAAAGGTATAGATAAGAAGGCAATCTTACTAAGTGAAGCCTGGCAGAGAAAGACAAATATCATATGAAATCACTTACATATGAAATCTAAAACATGATACAAATGAGTTCATTCAATTGCTCAGTCATGCCTGACTCTGCAACTCCACGGACTGCAGCATGCCAGGCCTCCCTGTCCAGCACCAACTCTCAGAGTTTATTCAAACTCGTGTCCATTGAGTTGGTGATGCCATCCATCCATCTCATCCTCTGTTGTCCCCTTCTCCTCCTGCCTTCAGTCTTTTCCAGCATCAAGGTCTTTCCAAATGAGTCAGTTATTTGCATCAGGTGGCCAAAGCATTAGAGTTTTAAATTAAGCATCAGTCCTTCCAAAGAACCGTCAGGATTGATTTCCTTTAGGATGGACTGGTTGGATCTCCTTGCAGTCCAAGAAACTCTCAAAAATCTTCTCCAACACCACAGTTCAAAAGCATCAATTCTTCAGCACACAGCTTTCTTTATAGTCCAACTCTCACATCCATACATGACCACTGGAAAAACCATAGCCTTGACTAGATGGACTTTTGTTGGCAAAGTAATGTCTCTGCTTTTGAATATGCTATCTAGGTTGGTCATGATGTTCCCTCCAAAGAGTAAGCGTCTTTTAATTTCATGGCAGCAGTCACCATCTGCAGTGATTCTGGAGCCCCAAAAATAAAATCTGCCACTGTTTCCCCATCTATTTGCCATGAAGTGATGGGACCAGATGCTATGATCCTAGTTTTCTGAATGTTGAGCTTTAAGCCAACATTTCATTCTCTTATTTCACTTTCATCAAGAGGCTCTTTAGTTCTTTTTCACTTTCTGCTGTAAGGGTGTTGTCATCTGCATAGCTGAGGTTATTGATATCTCTCCTGAAAATGTTGATTCCAGCTTGTGTTTCTTCCAGTCCAGCGTTTCTCATGATGTACTCTGCATAGAAGTTAAATAAGCAGGGTGACAATATGCAGCCTTGACGCACTCCTTTTCCTATTTGGAACCAGCCTGTTGTTCCATGTCCAGTTCTAACTGTTGCTTCCTGACCTGCATACAGATTTCTCAAGAGGCAGGTCATGTGGTCTGAAATCTTGATTCCAGCTTGTGTTTCTTCCAGTCCAGCGTTTCTCATGATGTACTCTGCATAGAAGTTAAATAAGCAGGGTGACAATATGCAGCCTTGACGCACTCCTTTTCCTATTTGGAACCAGCCTGTTGTTCCATGTCCAGTTCTAACTGTTGCTTCCTGACCTGCATACAGATTTCTCAAGAGGCAGGTTAGGTGGTCTGTTATACAATCTCTTTAAGAATTTTCCACAGTTTATTGTGATCCACACCGTCAAAGGCTTTGGCATAGTCAATAAAGGAGAAATAGATGTTTTTCTGGAATTCTCTTGTATTTTCAATGATTCAGGGGATGTTGGCAATTTCATCTCTGGTTCCTCTGCCTTTTCTAAAACGAGCTTGAACATCTGGAATTTCATGGTTCACGTAGTGTTGAAGCCTGGTTTGGAGAATTTTGAGAATTACTTTACTAGTGTGTGAGATGAGTGCAATTGTGCAGTAGTTTGAATACTATTTGCCATTGCCTTTCTTTGGGAATGGAATGAAAACTGACCTTTTGCGGTCCTGTGGCCACTGCTGAGTTTTCCAAATTTACAAAACAGAAAAAGATCACAGACTTAGAAAATCAAAGAAATAAATTGGGGGGAATAGGTTAAATTAGGAGGGTTGGTAGGCTTAACATACACACACTACTATATATAAAACTGATCATAAACAAGCACATAGGACCTACTGTATAGCACATGTAACTTTACTCAATACTCTGTAATAACCTATATTGGAAAAAAATCTGAAAAACTGTGTGTGTGTGTGTGTGTGTGTGTGTATATATATATATATATATATATACATATATATATGCATAATTAAATCACTTTGCTGTACACCTGAAACTAACACATTGTAAATCAACTATATTTCAATATAAAATAATTTTTAAAAAGAAAGTAAGAAAAACAAAGAAGCTAAGGAGAAGAAAAGGAAATGGATTGAAATATCTCATATTTTCTTTCCAAATATATAATAGTGAATGGGAAAAAATAAAAAATATTTTGTGTTCTCAAGTCCTTTGTGTTTTTGTTTGTTTGTTTTGTTTTGTTTTTTATCACTCAGGATCAGTTACTTTCAAGTCACCTTGTCTGAGCAAGAAAGCCCAGTCAGCCATAACCTCTCCTGTCCCCCACTGTGATTAGTTCATTCTGAACACGTGACTTCCTTCTGATCATTAGGTCAGCTCAGAGACTTCTGTCTGACTGAACACGTATGGCAATTACTAGGATTATTTAAGCTCTAGAATTTATTCAGATTTAAGTCATAGTCTGCCACTCTGCCTGGCACTGGTTTAAAATTGTTCCCAGCATCCTGCCTCTTGGATGACTGCCCACAGTGCTACAAATTTTGGCTCAGGCTTCTGCACCCAAATCCCTAACTCTCTGGGCAGTATTTTGCCTGAGATGTGTTAACAACACTGTATCTCTAAGTTAATGTTTTTGACGTGAACCAAAATTGCACTTTATAACTTTCTCCTAGAGTCCCATATTGAGACATATTTGAAAAATTTTGACACATATGGGAAAAACACAAAATCAATGAGAGTAGTTGATACTATAACTTCAGAAATGAGTGGATAAAGACCTATATTTTAAATAAATACACACTCAAAATCTAGAGTAAAATTTCAGTAGAGATAATTGTGAACTTGTGGCAGATAGATATATTAAATTTTTACTTAAATTCATAGTGACAAATAAGATTTTTTCCATTTCATAGACGAATTAAAGAAAAAATTTACTGGCCATGCTGAATAGGAACAGAGACATATTTCAAACTTAAATATGTAGCTGTGTGCAAGGACAAAATGAAGATATTATTATTATCTCCACATGATCCTCTTTTTAATCATCAAGTGTCTATATTTTATAGGAGATATTTCTAAATCCTGTAGTCATTTTCAGATTTTCAAACCACAGTGTTTCTCATCAAATGGCAGAGCCATTTACATTCATGGAAGCTGAGAGGTATTTTTGTTGTTGTTGTTGTTTTTTGCACACGTGGCCTTACACCTTAGCTTCTATTATTTTTGTTCCAGAAGAATGCAGTAAATATGTCTACAGACAAGGGACAAAGTTAATAAAAGGCTGTCCTTTCCTTTGCCAAAGACCCTGGTTTAAAATGAGCTATTTTCCCTGAACACCATATATTAATTGGATGGCTTCAGCTGCAGCCACAGACAAAAGCAGTCCAGATCATGATTATTTGCAATACAATTCTTTTTGATAGGATGAGCAGTCACAGAGCAGATATTAAAAAGTAAACTTTTTCCGTGATAAGAAATAGATCCTACAATGCAAGCTCTGGGTCAGTCAGTTAAAGGAGCAACACTGATAATATTTCTGGCACTGTGTGTCTCTCTCTCAAAGATTCAGAAATATTTTATAATTTCAGAGACTTCAAAATGATTAGACTTCTAATTGGCTCAATCTTTTAAAACATCAGTTGCTTTAATAGAGAGTGCTTTTTGTTTGTTTTTAATAAGTATTCAGTCTTCCTTGGTGTCTCAGACAGACAAGGGACAAAGTTAATAAAAGGCTGTCCTTTCCTTTGCCAAAGACCCTGGTTTAAAATGAGCTATTTTCCCTGAACACCATATATTAATTGGATGGCTTCAGTGCAGCCACAGACAAAAGCAGTCCAGATCATGATTATTTGCAATACAATTCTTTTTGATAGGATGAGCAGTCACAGAGCAGATATTAAAAAGTAAACTTTTTCCGTGATAAGAAACAGATCCTAGAATGCAAGCTCTGGGTCAGTCAGTTAAAGGAGCAACACTGATAATATTTCTGGCACTGTGTGTGTCTCTCTCAAAGATTCAGAAATATTTTATAATTTCAGAGACTTCAAAATGATTAGACTTCTAATTGGCTCAATCTTTTAAAACATCAGTTGCTTTAATAGAGAGTGCTTTTTGTTTGTTTTTAATAAGTATTCAGTCTTCCTTGGTGTCTCAGACCTAAAGAATCGAGCTGCAATGCAGGAGATCAGGTTCAATCCCTGGAGTGGTAAATGGCAACCCACTCCAGTATTCTTGCCTGGAAAATTCCATGGGCAGAGGAACCTGGTAGCCTGAAGTTCATGGGCTCACAAAGAGTCAGACATAACTTAGAGACTGAACAAAAATAACATGTACTCAGGATGTCCATTATGACCTTTACAACTTGTAGAGGGTGGACAATGTTTAACAGCACACTCTCTGGAGATGTTTGTTCATTTTAATTAAAGAAATGAACTGTTCTGTCTCTGTATGATTTGTAAAATATAAAGTTGCTGTTGTTCAGTCACTTGTCTCCTGCTTGGCAGGCAGGGTCTTTACCCCTTAGCCACTTGGGAAGCCCCAAAATAAAGTACTTACCTTCTTTTTCATATATGAAGGTGCTATTCTCAGGACCTTTGGTTAAAATACCAAAAACGAGTTCTGAATCTAAATTAGACATGTTTCAAGTCTTTAATCCTAGATAGCTTCTGAAATTCAAACTTCATAGTGATCCAAAGGACAGAAAATGGCTGTTTGCATAGTGCAGTATCCACTATGCTTTTGGGGAGTCATTTTAATTTCCTAATGACTAGATTCATGGCTCGGCATCAGTGAAATATAATCACTCTTGATCAGGTAATCAAGGATATCTAAAATTGCAAGTACTCCCATTAGTCCCTCTTGAAAAAAACTGGGGGAGCTAAATGTTTGTGGTTCCCACCTGGGGGTGATAGTACTCCTCAGAGAGGATTCAGCAACATCTGGAGTCATTTTAGATTAGCATTACTTGGGAGTTGAGGTGTGCTAGAGTGTAGAAACCAGAGATACTGCTAAAAAACATCCTATAATGCTCAGAACAGCTCACAAAAACAAAGAATGACCTGGTCTGAAGTTGTCAGTAGTGCTAAGGTGGAGAAATCATGACATAAATGAATAAAGGTAACAGAAGGATAGTAGAGAGTTACCATACTTTATACTCACTCCATTATTCTTGCCTAGAGAATCCCATGGACAAAGGAGCTTGGTGGGCTACAGTCCCTGTGCTTGCAAAGAGCCGGACACGGCTGAGCGACTAACACACACACACCATATTTTATATTGCGAAGCCTTGTTCTCCAAGCCTAAATAATCGTGTACATTTCTACTTGTCTAAATTCAAATAGCTTTCATTACAAATATTCACTTACGTATTCAGATATGCATCTTTTCATTCATTGGTTCATTTAAAGGGACAGTGGGGGAAGTTCCTAAAATTCAAATTAAAATAAATACTAGAATATTTAATACATAAAGGAGAAACAAAACAACAGAAGTATGAACTGACATTCCAATATATACTTTTCTTAGACTTAATGATGGGATAAAGCAAAATCACTGAAGAATTTAAACTTGACAATGCACACAAATAAGATCTCTGTTTAAGAAGATTATCCTAGTTGGAGTGGAAGTTTATGCAGAGTCAGAATCCAAATAGGCCTCTCAGGTGACACTAGTGGTAAATACCCATCTGCCAATGCAGGAGACACAAGAGACGCATGTTGGATCCCTGGGTTGGGAAGATATCCTGGAGGAGGGCATAGCAACCCACTCCAGTATTCTTGCTTGGCAAATCCCATGGACAGAGAAGCCTGATAGTCTACAGTCGTGATTTAGTATACATGCAGTGGTCCAGCAAAGGTATTTAATGGTTTGGCATAAAACATTGTTCAGGATATGAATAAATAGGCTGATTACAGAAGTGTTCAGGAAGTAGAATTAGACATAATCATTAAGGAGCTATAGAGATTATGAAGATGCGGACCGGTCAAGGACTATGCCTGGATTCCTCCTGGTTTAAACAGTAATGAAATACTGGTATCACAGGAGGTAAAACATAGCAAAGAGGTGCTGAGGGTGAGAGAGATAATAATGTCAGTTTTAGTATCTTAAAGTCAAAAACTTGTGCAACACCTTTGGAAATGTCCTTAGCTGGTTATATTAGATTAAAAATTCTGAACTAAAATCTGGATTGAAAACAGAGAAATCTTCAGGAAAGTGGTAGAAAATCTGGTTTGGCTAGAATTCAAACGCACTGACATGTCACAGAGAAATATATTCCCCCAGGGGAAATATATTTCAATATATTTCAATTCAGATTCAATAAAGTCATCAGGTACAAAGAGGGCACAAACAATAGAGTTCCTCAGTCAAGAAAATATAATGGAAAAACCAGTGTCTCAAAGAGACACAGATTCTGCCTCTTGATGCTGTGAAAACAAAATGCAGTTAATATTAAAATTATCATTTGTGTAGTGTTTTAAAGTTTACAAAGCCATTTATAATAATTATTAATATTTTATTTAATTCAAAGAACCTGAGTAGAAGAGGACAGATATTACTGTTCCATTCTGTAAACACAGATACTGAGGCAATAGAGGTTAAAGTGCATTTCTCAGTATCATGTAGGATAAAAGTGCCATTGCTGAAATGAGGCAAGTTTTCTCATCCGAAGCGCCATGCATTTTTCAGCACAGACACAGACACACATACACACACTCGTATACACACAAACGCAATGACTGAATATGGATTAAAAAATACAATATGTTACTTAGAACACAGTTTTTTTCTCCCTTAAGTATTCCATATATGCATTAAAAGTAAATCAGAGCCTATTTAGGTGACTGTAGCATAATACTAAAGTGTGTTTCTACATCATTTATCTAACTGGAGAATTTATTTTAAATATTAATAATGAACATACATAATAATACAAAAACTGATCATTGTTCTCAATAGAAATTGATCAGACACTGCCTCCAAACCTACAAAATCTGAGTGTGCTTCCATGATAGGTAACTTTACAGTTTACTGCTAAATGTATATTTCAAGTGACCTTGGGGTCAGCTTTGAATGGCCAAGGTTTCCTGGAATAGGGAATTCAGAAACAGAGGAACTGCAACATGCACTCTGGTTTCAGCGGTGCACTATCTTGAATAAAAACTGATAATGACTCCAGGACTGGAAATGCTTTATCAGTCCCAGCGGCATGGTCTCTTCACACCAGATGCAGGAAGTTGCCTGTATTCATTAATATCCTTCAGTGAGGTCACAGGTAGGAAGAGAAGGCGCTCCAGGGGGGATAGCACGTGAAATAAAAGCAAGAATACTGAGCTTTGTCTAGTAAAGGAAGAATGCAGGTTTATAAAGTTCTCATTGTCTTAAGGTCATGAATAAATTGAAAGTCAAGTCCACTGAAAGGAACATGTTGTCATTTGAGCCTTACTATTGCAGCCAGGAGAGACAGCCTCTGTTTATAGAGACTGGCTTTTTGCTCCTTTTTCTCCCTTAGCCTATCTTGTAAAATTACACACGCACACAGAAACACACACACACACACACACAAAGGGATTAATTGCTCTGGCTTTGCTACTTCGTTATGTTTGTCTTGGAAAAACCTGGATTGGTGAAAACTGGAACTGAAACCAGTGGTCCTGTTTTACGACTCTTTCCCTGTCAGCTTTGTTTCTCAGAATCAAGCTTAACAGATTCAAGTGAATCTGTGTGCAAAAGTGACTCCTGAGGGAACAGGCAAAATCCTTCGAAAGGGTTGCACACAGCTTCAGCCACAAGCGCTGAGACCTCCTTATCCGTCTAACCCTGCTTACATATTTCAGAACTGAACCCCATCTTCATCCGGGCACAGCATCCCCCTGGTGATTTGAACAAGCCTTGTTAACAGTTTCATCTAACAGGCTCAGCGGGTTCAACATTTGATTATCTTTCCCTCAGGTTCACGATCAAGTCTTTCCCCTTCGTTATGAACTGACAGGAACACTGTGCTCAGGTTCTGAGTGTGTGGAGGTAGCTTCACAGACTGAACGTGCAGAAAATGCAGAATCGACAATCTGGATGAATCTCGTATTCAAGGAATTTAATTGTATTATTGAAATTCAGGCTGTGCCCCTGAGACATTGATCCGGTATTGTCAGTTTCAAATCCTGGGCGCACTGGCAGCAGGGGCGATTTGCTCCTGGAATTTGCAATTGAGGTAATGAGGAATCAAAGCTCGTGACAGGATCACTAACTGACAGAAAACAGGGGAACCAATAGGTAACTTTACAGTTTACTGCTAAATGTATATTTCAAGTGACCTTGGGGTCAGCTTTGAATGGCCAAGGTTTCCTGGAATAGGGAATTCAGAAACAGAGGAACTGCAACATGCGCTCTGGTTTCAGCGGTGCACTATCTTGAATAAAAACTGATAATGACTCCAGGACTGGAAATGCTTTATCAGTCCCAGCGGCATGGTCTCTTCACACCAGATGCAGGAAGTTGCCTGTATTCATTAATATCCTTCAGTGAGGTCACAGGTAGGAAGAGAAGGCGCTCCAGGGGGGATAGCACGTGAAATAAAAGCAAGAATACTGAGCTTTGTCTAGTAAAGGAAGAATGCAGGTTTATAAAGTTCTCATTGTCTTAAGGTCATGAATAAATTGAAAGTCAAGTCCACTGAAAGGAACATGTTGTCATTTGAGCCTTACTATTGCAGCCAGGAGAGACAGCCTCTGTTTATAGAGACTGGCTTTTTGCTCCTTTTTCTCCCTTAGCCTATCTTGTAAAATTACACACGCACACAGAAACACACACACACACACACACAAAGGGATTAATTGCTCTGGCTTTGCTACTTCGTTATGTTTGTCTTGGAAAAACCTGGATTGGTGAAAACTGGAACTGAAACCAGTGGTCCTGTTTTACGACTCTTTCCCTGTCAGCTTTGTTTCTCAGAATCAAGCTTAACAGATTCAAGTGAATCTGTGTGCAAAAGTGACTCCTGAGGGAACAGGCAAAATCCTTCGAAAGGGTTGCTACACAGCTTCAGCCACAAGCGCTGAGACCTCCTTATCCGTCTAACCCTGCTTACATATTTCAGAACTGAACCCCATCTTCATCCGGGCACAGCATCCCCCTGGTGATTTGAACAAGCCTTGTTAACAGTTTCATCTAACAGGCTCAGCGGGTTCAACATTTGATTATCTTTCCCTCAGGTTCACGATCAAGTCTTTCCCCTTCGTTATGAACTGACAGGAACACTGTGCTCAGGTTCTGAGTGTGTGGAGGTAGCTTCACAGACTGAACGTGCAGAAAATGCAGAATCGACAATCTGGATGAATCTCGTATTCAAGGAATTTAATTGTATTATTGAAATTCAGGCTGTGCCCCTGAGACATTGATCCGGTATTGTCAGTTTCAAATCCTGGGCGCACTGGCAGCAGGGGCGATTTGCTCCTGGAATTTGCAATTGAGGTAATGAGGAATCAAAGCTCGTGACAGGATCACTAACTGACAGAAAACAGGGGAACCCAACGCCAATCGATAGGGACCGGCCCAACGGCGCCTGTCTGGCAGCGTGCAGTCTTGGCCAAGTTCCTGGGGTTCCAATTTAGGAAGAGGCTCAGGACTTCGGAGAAGGACACAGTTGGAGGTGCAGGCTGGGGAAGGTTTTCTTTCCAAAGCACAGAGACTGTTTGCTCATAAGCTTTTATTGCCAAAGGCAAGGCACTTTAGCTTCAGCAGCCAAATAAAACAAAGGAGGATTAAAACAAAACAGTGGAATACAAAATATGAGGGGAAAAACAGGAAAAAGACTTGTGACAAATGATTGCTTTTCGCTCTGCAAGAAGTTAGGTGCAATCTGCTCTGTTGGGGGAGTCGTCAACAATTTCAAAGGTGAAGGCCCTCAGTGGTATAAGGAGGAGCATTTTAATCATAAACTTGGATTTTTTTGTTTATTTTTTAGAACGGAGAGAAGCTCATTGTAATTTCAGAGCAATGGAGCTTTAGATGTTTCTCAGACTAAACCAAAATAGACTGCTGTTGCTTTTTGTTTGTCACTAAGTCGTGTCCAAATCTTTTGCAACCCCATGGACTGTAGCCTACCAGGCTCCTCTGTCCTTGAGATCTCCCAGGCAGGACTACTGGAGTCGGTTATTTCCTTCTCCAGGGGATCTTTCCAACCCAGGGATTGAACCCACGTCCCCTGTATTGTATTGCTGAGCCAGCTATTATCATCCATAAGCCCTTAAGCTGAATAACCAATTTTCCCTTTTGGTTTACAGATGCCCTGAGTTACAATTGTAAGCATGGAGAAAAGGAATCCACTGAGATAGCTCTTTCACACAAAATGTTTTTATTTTGTTCCTAGATGTTTACTCTCATGAGATAACTATTAAATTACATGGATGTTTCTCAGCCAAATAAAACATAGGGTGGGTTACAGTTCTAACTGCGGAAAGAACTTGTTTTAAACTTGTCCTGAGAGCATTAGCATCTCTTTTGTTTTCAGAATATCTTGGTTTAGAGAATAAAAATTGGTAATGTATAGACACCTCATCTCAAAAACCTAAAAGAATTATCAGTTCAAAAGGAGAAGGGTTTTCCTTTTACCAGGCAGCATTCTTGGTACTGTATGCTTACATGTTGTAGCTTGATACCTACTCTGGAAAAAATATCAATATGACTACCTCCGTTTCCTCCAGAGTTAAAGAACAAATACTGTGTTAAAGACTTTAGAAAAAAAAAATACTGTTCTTTAGCTGGATTTTAACGGTACTTAAAATACTCCTTAGATGTTTTATGTTCTCTAGAAGGTACAAGGGCACACTTGTGAAAGAACGATATATTTCATCGCTGCCTGAGAAATTGCTAGATTGTCCAGTGGCTCACCTTTTCCTTACTACATTCCTGCAACAGTGAAAACCCTGTATTTTGTGTTTAAATCCCAAGAAATACAGTCAGATAGAGACATCTATTTAAATTATTCAGAACAAACCTTTTAGATAAGTGAGGAGGTCTATTTATTTTAACCTTTTTGGATAAAAATAAGTCTGTAACATACGTGGAAACTTTCCAGACCTGATGATCAAAGCAACACTGATAGTTTAAAGTTCCCAGGTGGCTCAGTGGGTAAAAAAACCACCTGCAGTGCAGGAGACACCGGAGAGTCAGGTTCGGACCCTGGGTTGGGAGAGTCTCCTGGAGGAGGGCTTGGCTACCCACTCCAGTATTCTTGACTGAAGAATCTCCATGGACGGTGGAACCTGGTGGGCTATAGTCCATAGAACAAAGGTTTGGCCAAGACTGAAGGGACTGAGCATGCACAATTGCTTAATTCCCATTGTGTGCTAAATAGTTAGGAGCACACAGGAGAGCGTGTCAGGGATAATATAAAGATTGTCCCTGCCCTTATTGGCAGACAAAACTAAATAAATAAATACAGGCAAAGGAAAAGCAAATTGATTCTAATTTCCGGTTCTGTCTGCCTGCCCTGTTTTCCTTCTCCTAGATCATAAAAGCTTAAATACCTTCGTATTCCTTATATATATTTCTAGAGGGTTTTACTGAATATCATTCCCAAAAAGAAAGCACAGAGGTAATGCCAAGTTTTCATGCGGCTGATGAAATTAAAAACAAAAAAGCCTCCCCCTTGTTTTGTTTTGCTTTTAAGTCTAGTTTTTGTTTTTAATATCCTACTAATCACTGTTCAATATTCATTCTACTATGGAGAAATTATTATCCTATTGCAGAAATTGCTCCACTCCAAAATGACATGATTAGAAACTTTCAGCTAATCAGTAAGTGGTCTGTAGTTTGATCCCCATTCATCAGTGATGGGAAAGGGGGAGAGATCAAGGAACAGGAGCAGTGCTTTATCAAGCATTCCCTGTTATGAAATGAACACTGAAATTGATTAACAATTGAGAAAAGAATTAAAATTCTTTTCTTTTGGCCATATTAGAGAGAAGAACTCGCTATATTTAATAGCAATTATGTGAAATATTCTGGGTAATGAAGCAACTTAAATAAACTTTGCAGTCCCCACTCATATTACAAATAGAACAAAATGGTAATTTGAATGTAATATCACAATTTGCATTTAGGATTATGAGGAAACTCAGTGCTTGAACTAACTCAGCTTATTAGGCAATAACAGTTTCAGTAATTCTAAGTGTTATTATTATTTCTAATAATCATAATAACACTCTCTGCTTAGTTGCCTTTAGTTTGACTAGCACAGCTTACAATTTTTTTTAAACAGAGTAAAAGTGGCAACTTAAAACCTATTCTTGAATTTTTTTAATGGGATGCCGACATCTTAGGGGTAGGAGTGGGGCCATTAATACTTCAAAATGTATCCTTTCGATATTATCCTATTTGTAACTTAGTTTTTGTGTGTCATTTATTTATACATGAGAAATTTGTCCTTGATCCCCTTAGGCAAGAATACTGGAGTGGGTTGCCATTTCTTCCTCCAGGGAATCAAACCCGCATCTCCTGTGTCTCCTACACTGCAGGCAAATAAAGATCATCTGAGCTACCGGGGAAGCTACGCTAAAGCCTTTCACTATGTGGATCATAATAAACTGTGGAAACTTTTAAAGAGATGGGAATACAAGACCATCTTACCTGTCTCCTGAGAAATCTGTACGCGGGTCAAGAAGCAAGTTAGAACCTTATATGGAACAACAGACCGGTTCAAACTTGAGAAGGGAGTATTATAAGGCTGCTTATTATCACCCTGCTCATTTAATTTTTATGCAGAGCACATCATGCAAAAGCTGGGCTGGATGAGTTACAAGCTAGAATCAAGAGCCAGGAGAAATATCAACAACCTCAGATAGGCAGATGATAACACCTTAATGCCAGGAAAGCACCCAGAAACTAAAGAGCCTCTTGATGATGCTGAAGAAGAGTGGAAAACCTGGCTTAAAACTCAGTATTAAAAATGCTAAGATTGTGGCATCCCACGATCCCATCACTTCATGGCAAATAGAAGGAGAAAAAGTGGAAACAGTGACAGATTTCCTTTTCTTGGGCTCAAAAATCACTGCAGATGGTGACTGCAGCCATGAAATTAGAAGACAATTGCTTCTTGGCAGGAAAGTTGTGACCAACCTAGACAGCATACTAAAAAACAGAGAAGTTACTTTGTCAACAAAGGTCCATCTAGTCAAGGCTATGGTTTCTCCAGTAGTCATGTACAGATGTGACAGCTGGACCATAAAGAAAGCTAAGCACTGAAGAACTGATGCTTTTGAACTGTGGTGTTGGAGAAGACTCTTGAGAGTCCTTTGGACTGCAAGGAGATCCATCCAGTCCATCCTAAAGGATATCAGTCCTGGGTGTTCATTGGAAGGACTCATGCTGAAGCTGAAACTCCAATATTTTGGCCACCTGATGTGAAGAACTGACTCATTGGAAAAGACCCTGATGCTGGGAAAGATTGAGGGCAGGAGGAGAAGGGGATGGCAGAGGATGAGATGGTTCATGTCCACCGATTCAGTGGACATGAACTTGGGCAAACTCCTGGGAAGGTGGTGAAGGACAGGGGAGCCTGGTGTGCTGCAGTCCATGGGGTCACAAAGAGTCAGACATGAGTTGAACAACATGAGTCAGACATGAACAACAACAAAATTAGTTCATTGGATTTGTACTAAATGAGAATATAGACTCATGTTTTATATATGCTATAGATTTAAATAATCATAAACCTATACTCTGGCATCTGGTGGTCTCTGGGGTGTGAGCCAAACAAGAAGTATCCACCATTTGAGGCTCACAAGGGGCTCCCCAGGACCACTGGTGGCATTATTTGTTCACAGATAATGTGAGAAATTTTGGATAACAGTTTAGTTAAGATACCTAAAAACTGGATTTCCATTAAGCCAACATCAGTGTATCAGTTATCAATTATTGTGTGTTTACTGTCTTCCCAGTCAACTAAATAATCAAGTTTGCAAAATAGGGTTTTCTCAATACACATGATCAGAACTATGTGAAAATATACACACAGGAAAAAGAGCAGGAAGAACTCAGAAGGGTAAAGAGTACTTTTTCTCCAAATGGCACAACTGTGTTTTCATGTGTTGTGGCAAGATAGTATTACCTTATACCTTATGTAATATAATACTAATATTATTGTAATTATATTTTTAAAATTAAGCAGTCCACATTCAAGACTTTGAGATATGATTTAGGAAAAGTATTTACTGAGCACT
>SJYC01082356.1:0-14687 GCA_006408675.1 Madoqua kirkii | reverse complement strand
TTCTAACAACTGAAAATATAGACAAATTAAGTACATAAAAATAAATAAAATTAAACATAATTCTAACTTTTTGAAGGTTCTGAAATTAAAACAAGAAGTGGTCCAAGATAAAATGTTATTTTCTTCTAAATTAACAATATATAAAGGAGTTGATTCTACAATAATTTTGAAATGCCATGTATAAATTGCCATATTACTGTCATCTTGTATAATTCTATTCTCAAACATGACTTGTTTCTTTTCACTTCATTTTCTCTGCTATTAGCTTCATCCAAGTATCTATCTTTACTTCATGTGGCCAACTGCAGTAGGCTCCTTAATTTCGCTGCCCATCTATTGCATTTAAACTCTTTTCTCAATCGGCTTATTTCCTTCCATACATAAGAGTGTTCTAGTTCCTTTTAATGTATCATTCTTGACCTCTTATATCTCTTTCTCTCCATATCTTCACAGTCAAGGTTCCCAAAATTTTGTACTTTTTGTGTGTCCTGCTTCAAAGCTTTTATACTCTTAATTCATAGCATGACTAATTAATTCATAATCCTACTGTAGCAAGCAACTAGAAACTTACTTCCTGAGGTCATTGAGAGCCTCCTAATTGTCAGATCCAATCTGACCTTTCTGCCATATCTACCACTGTTGACTGTTCTTGTCACTTGGAAACTCTTTCACACTTGCCTTTTTGACACATTTCTTCTTTCTGCATCTCTGCTTATGTGTCAACCAGGGTCATGACAGGAAACAGATGGCACACATAAATTGGATAAATTGAGAAGATTTAATACAGGGACTATTTACAAAAGTAGAGCCAAGGAGATGAGTAGGGCTGTGTAGGTCCCTAGGTTTAATATTGGTGAGTGCCACTACTCCTAGGCATATAGTGCAAACAGAAGAGGTTACCAGGACTTGGGGACAGAGAGGCTTTGTTGAGCTCTATAGAAAATGTGACCTTTGGTTATGGGATATGTCAATCCTTTGAGAACCCACAAAGATGGATGTGAGAAAATAAAAGCTCTGAACTACTCCTCTTTCTACGGATTTTTTTTACAAGTGCCTTCTCCTCAATTTAAGTGAGTAATACCTAACACTAGAGGGCAAGGGCACCGTCACATGTGGTCCAAACAGGTTACCTCAGCATCTCAAGCAAGAGCAAAGTGAAGAAGATTAGAGAAGAGGGTGATTCGGTCCAGCCTCTATTTTAAGTGGCGGTTTTTCTCCAAGGTTCCAATCTGAAACCTGAATATCTGTCTAATTCTGGGAGCTTATTTTTAATCTTGACTTCTATTAGTATTTCTATGCTGGTGATTCCTCAGTATATAACTCCTTTATAAGTGCATTTTCTGAGGTCAATCTCATACATTCTAGTATCTTTATTGAATTCCACATCAGAAAATTGGAACTCATTTTCTTTGCATCTAATTTACTTTTCTATATTACCTTTTTGAAACTGAGTAACACCCAAACCCACCCAATCCCCAAATTCCCAAACCTAGAATTATCCTTGATTGATCTTTTTACTCACTAGTTAGGTATGACCAGCTGATCACAAGGCTTTATAGAGTCCTCCCAACAGATGTTCAATTCACCTGCTCCTGTGCGCCATCACCATCATTATCTTAGTGGTGTGGCAAAAATCAACATAGGAGAAGTTATGGAAACTGTGTATGTGAGGTGTTCACCTGGTCTTCAGACTAAGCAAAGTTCTTCCAGAGGAAAGCCTATGTTAGCTGAGTCCTGAAGGATAAGTAGAGTACCTGGGCAACTTGAAAAAGTTTTGGATGCAAAAGTAACAGCTAGTGGCAATAAAGAAATTAAACATTGGAGAGACTAAAATAAGGAAAATATAGCTCATGTGGAGAACTGATATAAGAGAATATCTTAAAATATCTTCAGCTGAGAACAAGGAAGTAGAAAGACAAAACTGAGAAGATTTTGGAAGTGAGAATGGATTTGGGACTTAATGCCTATGGTACTCAAGTTGATGGAAGAAATAAAGAATTTAAGACTGAAAAATAATTATTCTTTTTAAGCTTGAAAAGTCTTACAGTCTTAATCTATACAGTAGGAGGGCATACCAGACAGTTGGGAATAGATGATCTGATCAAATGTAACAGGTAAGGAAATCTTTAGGAGCAACATGTTTGCTTATTATTCACATAATTCTCCAACTTTGTGCCCTGAACATCTGTGCATAGTCAGGAATCTTCAGAGTACATTGTGAGTCAGGAATGTCTCTTTGAAGGGAATTCCTTTGCATTTATAATTCGTTCCAAAATTCTTAAAACATATTATGATATTTGTCATATCTTCTTTCCAAGAGGCAGGGTGGAAAGATAATTTATCTAAAAGAAAAAAAAAAGATCTTAGACATCATTTTGCTGTTGTTGCTGTTATTGTTTAACCGTAACTGTATAGATCGCTGATAATTGCAACAAGCCATTTAAGTACCATGCTGTCATTTCTTCTCTTTTAAAATATGAATTGAATGAGATAACTACCAAGGGCCTTTCAAGCTCTGAAATCTTGTAAATCAAAATAAATAAAAATCATGAGAATAGGTAAAATGATCCTTGTAAGATTAGTTCCACTCCTCGAAGCCTTAAAATACCGTAAAATAAACAAAATGGACAATCATGAGAAAGGCAGTCACCACTGCATGATTCCAAGGAGATCAGTATTCATTCATGTTGAACAACATTACTTAATCCATAAACCTTGGAATCAGATTTAGATCTTCCATCTACCATACTGGTTATTCGAATGCTGAAATTCCATCTCCAGAAAGGTATTTCTAATTAGATATCAGATAAATTCCAAGTTAATGCACAAGAGAAATTCATCTGACTCTTAGAAGAAGCTCCATATAACAATACACACACACACACACACACAATTCTTGTCAGAGGCTAGACTATAGGTTTTTCACAGACAAAAGAGAATAGGAATAATGAAAATAATGAGAAAATGAATAATTAAGAAAAAATACATTGTTCTTTCTAATTTTTACGTCTTGAACTATGTTAAGGAATAACTTCTGACTTTACTCTTAATTTTCTTTTATCACCTCTTGACTTCAGCTTAACACTGTCCAGTGGAGAATTATTCATCTCCTAAAGGATCTTAAGGCTTAATTAATAGAGGAGCCAGCCAAAGGGATAAAGCTAGAGATATCAGAAGTAATTACAATTTAATGAAACAAGAATGAACAAATTACCACAAAGCCCAGTAGCCTAGTAACTGACCTGAAATGAAAATGTGGTCATCAGACAGATTACCTCTTTTTTTAATCTCTCCCTGAAATACCATTTCCCTTTACTATTCCTTCCCATTCCTTTCTCATTTTAGTGAATTTTTGAAATGATCATAGTTGTGATTGCAAATAAAAATAATAAAAAAGTATTATGTCTCAACATAAGCTCATCATATTCAACAGGTAACAATGAGGCATGATCTGCAGGACAAAAATAAAGTTCAACTTTTCAACATAATTTTGGAGAAGGAAATGACTACCCACTCCAGTATTCTTGCCTGAAAAATCACATGGACAGCAGAGCCTGATGGACTGCAGTCCATGGGGGTCACAAAGAGTCGGACACAATTTAGCAACTAAACAATAACAATAATAAAATAACATAATTTAAGTCAAAATTAACTTAAAGGACTCTTTGGATGGAGGTTTCCTTTTATTTCAGGTATATCATAATGTTTTCTGAATATTTAGCATATTTCCAACCCTGCATGCAACTCTCTAACGTCTCCCAAACACAGGTTGCAGGCTGGTTCTCAGCACACAGCCTCACTACAGTATATCCTTTCTGCTTAAATTCAGCCTTAGAAAATGTTTGGAATACAAGGAATGTTTACAGTCCCGTGCTGTTTATTTTGATCAACACAATCTCTTTTTGCACTGCAGGCAGGAAAGAAAAAGGGATCAAAAATGAGAATCTTTGTTTTAAGTCCATTGCTATCTAACGTTAAAAAGAGAAAAGGGGAGATTAACCCCCATCCCTCTCAGGAGCAGCAGCAGTAGGATGAGCTGAACTGGGAAGATGGTCACTGTTCTTCTGAGGCTGAAATGCAAGCCCGCTCTCGGGGTCTCCGACTTCCTCTCCCAGAGATGCAGACTCGTTCTAACACCAGTCAATATGCCTGAATGTATTACATATTACAAAGCATTCAGTTTTGAGGAGAGGGCCATGGGTGAGCAAAGTCTAGCAGATACTATATGTATACATATATATATATATATATATATATATACATATATATATACACACATATATATATATATCTCCAGTGCAGGCCATGGCATTCTTTATTACAAAGCTGGTTATGAGCGAGCACATGATCTCCCTCTTCTAGCCAGCATCAGGAAAACTTAATCTTGCATTTTCTTGAATCTGTCAGTTCACTGCCTATGTCGACAGATTGGCTTTCATAGAAAAAGAAACTGAGGCAGTTAAATGGGGGCTTAAAATCTACCTCAAATCTCTGAACTGTCTAATGAACTGTAGACTAAGAAATTAATTTAAGTCAATATGCAAAAGGGACAGCTATTTCATTGTATGCAATATTTTCTTCTGATAATAGCTGGCTGTAAAAATGCATTGAAAGTAGCCTTATCTAATCACATCCTTAAAGAATTATATTTATTAGATAGATAACTGATACTAAATTATGGCAAGATTGGCAACTGCGTGTGAGGGGGATTAGGTTTAAACGAGTCAGAAAAATGCTCAATAAATACAATAAGTAAATGAGAAGAAAAATAACCAAATGAAAACACATTGATCTGTAAGCAATGTGTTATAACTATGAAGGAAACTGATATGATACTGTGAATAAAAGATGACATATTAAAGTGGCTTATTAATAATTTATTTAAAAATTGAAGATTTAAGATAAATATTAAATTTACCTAAAGGAATAAGACTTCAAAAAGAAAGTAATAGATACAGCTTTCAGAGTATATGAAAAGAGATGAAAAATACATTTAAGAACCAATTCTAAAGTACTGTGTGTGCAGGCTATGTGTGTACTATACATGCACATGTACATGTGTGTGTGCGTGCTTAGTCCTCTTTGCAAACCATGGACTGTATATATACACATTATATATGTATAAAAATGTAGCAAGGATTTGTAACGAATAAACTGTTCTATCAATGAGGAATTCCCTGTGCAACTACACATTAAGCTATGTTTTCAAATTTTACACAAATTCATCCTTCCTGTGCAGGCATAAGGCCAGATGGAAGCTTACTGCTGCTATGTCAATACCTACAGAATGTTGATGTCCTCTTAGCTAGTCCAAATAGAGCCATTCCATCTGCCATAAACACTGGCCCAAAGGCCACATTTATAGATTGCACTAAAAAAAGTTAAAATTATTTTTACAGCAAGGCATTTTTATAGGCTCTGAGAAAAACGAAGCTCAATGTGTGTTCCAAAATACGTATTCTCTGGTGACTGTGAGTGTGTTTTCATATGTGCACGTATAGAGAAATAATAAAATAGTCTTAATAGGTGATTTTTATGGATGCCAGAACTAAATTAACTATGCAGTATTATTGTTTCCCTCGGGGTGAGATCTAGCTGATTCTTTTTACTTTCTACATCATCAGTCTTCCCAAGATGATGATTAGTTTTATTTCTTTTTAAGGAAATTCTAACCACTTGATGATTTCCTTGTCCGAATGGGAGATGTAGAGTACATCTTTGTTAATCTGCCAGATCAAATTCAGTGAGCTTTTTTGTTTGTTTCCTTTCAAAATGAGAGTTTCACATTGCCTTCAGTTCAGTTCAGTTGCTCAGTTGTGCCCGACTCTTTGTGACCCCATGAATCACAGCACGCCAGGCCGCCCTGTCCATCACCAACTCCCAGAATTTACTCAAACTCATGTCCATTGAGTTGGTGATGCCATCCAGCCATCTCATCCTCTGTCATCCCCTTCTCCTCTTGCCCCCAATCCCTCCCAGCATCAGGGTCTTTTCCAGTGAGTCAACTCTTCACATAAGGTGGCCAAAGTACTGCCTACAAAGGCTAAACCATCAGCACCAGGTTTCTTTTTAAAAATCTTTTTCAAAGTTTAAATTTTTATTTTGTATTGGGAGTATAGGGAGTTAACAAGTTGTGATAGTTTCAAGTGAACAGAGAAGGGACTCAGCCATACATATACATGTATATATTCTCCCTAAATTCCCCTCCCAGCCAGGCTGCCACATAACATTGAGCAGAGTTCCCTGTGCTATACAGTAGGTCCTTGTTTGTTAACCATTTTAAATAGAGCTGTGTGTACAGGATCTTCTGAAACTCCCTAACTATCCATTCCCCTCAGCAACCATAAGTTCATTTTCTAAGTCTGTGAGTCCTTCTGTTTCATAAGTAAGTGCATACATATAACTTATTTTTAGATTCCATACGTAAGCGATGTCATACAATATTTCTCCTCTTTCTGACTTACTTCACTCAGTGTGACACTCTCTAGATCATCTATGTTGCTGCAAATGGCATCATATCATTCTTTTAAGTGGCTGAATAATATTCCAATGTATATATGTACCACAGCTTCTTTATCCATTCCTCTGTAAATGGATATTTAGGTTGCTTCCATGTCTTGGCTGTTATAAAGAGTGTTGCAATGAACACTGGTGCATATACCCTTTCAGATCATGTTTTTCTCTGGATATATGCCCAGGAGCGGGATTGTATAGTAATACGGTGGCTCTATCTTTAGGTTTTTAAGGAGCCTCCATACTGTTCTTCATGGTGGATATATCAGTTTACATTCTTCACAGCGTAGGAGGGTTCCCTTCTCTCCACACCCTTCCCAGCATTTGTTTATTGTGAATGTTTTGGTGAGAGCTATTCTGACTGGTGTGAGGTGATATCTCATCATACCTCTGATTTGCATGTATTTAATAACCAGTGATGCTGGACATCTTTCCATGTGCATATTGGCCATCTGTACGTCCTCTTTAGAGAAAAGTCTACTCAGGTCTTCTACCCATTCTTTGAGAGGGCTTTTTGTTGTTGTTGCTTTGATGCTGTTAAGCATCATAAGATGTTGATAAATTTTGGAGACTAATCCTTTATTCGTCACAGTATTTGCAAATATTTTCCCAACCTTTGGGCTCTGTTTTCTTTTTGTTTATTATTTTCTTTATTGTGTGAAATCTTTTGAGTTTAAGTAGGTCCCATTTTTTTTAATTTCCATTATTCTCTCAGAAGGATTCAAAAAAACATTGCTGTAATTTATGTCAGAGAGTGTTTTGCCTATGTTTTTCTCTAGGAGTTCGATAGTGCCTGGTCTCACATTTAGGTCTTTACTCCATTTTGAGCTTATTTTTGTGTAAAAATAAGCTAAAGAATGATCTAATTTCACTTTTTTACATGTGACTGTCCAGTTTTCCTAGCACCCAGGTTCTCATAACCTGTTAAGAACCCAAGGGTTCTGAAGGTTAAAATGACCATAGGTCACTGCTGCTGCTGCTGCTGCTGCTGCTGCTAAGTCGCTTCAGTCGTGTCCAACTCTATGAGACCCCATAGACGGCAGCCCACCAGGCTCCCCCGTCCCTGGTATAACTGCCTCTAAACCTATTTTATTGTAATACCCCAGCTTCCAGGGGAGAGGAGGACCCATTACCTTGCACACTTGCTTTCCTTACTACAGCCAAGATCCTGAACATCTGTGTGTGAAATGTAACATAACTAATGGGAACCTCTTGCAGTTTAGGATGATAGCCCTCAAACAGGAGTTATTTGTCTTTGCTCATATTTTTAATCCTTTGTCAGCACTATAAAGTTTTGCAATAGTTAAAAGATATCAGATTTAAATTCAGTTATTTTGATTTCTGTAAATGACAGATAAGCATGCATAATTGAAGGGAAAAGAAGAAATAAAGAGGATTATTGGAGGCTCTTGTATTATAAAAAGGCATCAGAAACTAGATTCCGTTATTCTATAATCATGCTAGACTCCAAACGGAAAGTTAGGAAGGGAAATCAACACTGGCCTCATCTTTCCCTCCACCTACACTTTAAAGCATTTGTTATCGATTCTTGGTCGGTTTGTTTGTACAAATCAAATTCGGTAATCCACTTTAAGGAATTTGAAAATCCCAAGTGCTATCGAAAGATAAGTTGGATGGGGAACAAATTTAAATATATTTAGTGCCATAGGAATGTACGTTATCCATGAGTATCCCCACTATACTCAGTATGAAGTGGTGAGGAAGGGAGGGGCAGGAACTGTTCAGCCAGTCAACCAAATTAGCCCTGGGAAGGAGAGATTCAGTAGAAAAATGTCAGCTGTATGTCACCCTCTGTGGCACATGTGATGACTGACCTTCCAACTCATCCCTATTGGTGGAGGTCTATCACTCAAAGCTGCTGGAACAAACCGTCTAGGTGTCAAATGATCTCAAGGAGTCTGACTAAGGCTGATTGGCATGCACCTGTGTGCAAACTCAAAAAGTCTCAGGCAGATTCCCCCTTCAGGATATTTGGAACTAGGATACCGAAAAATATAATGTGTTGATAACGGTATATCCCTAGCTGAAAGCACATGTAGTCAAACTAAAGTTAGCACGATGGTATACACAAGCTGAAATTCTAGAAAAGAAGTGACGATCAAATTACAGAGAGGTGGATTAGGGAAAAGAAGATGAAACATAAGCTAAGAACATGGCTATAGGCCTCTAGAGAACAGGGAAGATAGAAGTTCAATTTCTTTCTACTTCCCATCTTGGAACAGCATGTTTGAACTTCTGCTGTGGAGATTTAAAATAAGCACCTTTTCCATAAACAATTTAAAATGATTTTTTGTACACAAATATGCCATGTCTACAACGTGAGCATATCCTTCTCTTCAAGCTCTTCACACACATAATCTAAATCCCACAGCTGTGTGTGTGTGCAAAATACTGCCATCCAGCTCTGTCACATCTGTTCACATTGGTCTCAGCTTTGCTTAAGAGAAGGATCTATGCTGTCAAAATTTGCACATATACTATAGATCCTAGTATTCTAGGCAAACCAAAGCCATTTTAAATACAGATTCATTTGACAGTCATCTTAGCCCAGTTCTTCTCAGTCATTGCTAGTTGCAAACTATGAGGAAATTACTCTTCACCTAGCTTTCCTCTAAAACGTAAATTATACCTGGGACTGGATGGATTTGGAGGCCTATGAGTTACTACTTCTTTGCTCCACCTCAGTGGCATGTTTATTTCATCTTATAAACAAAACTTTTGCTCAGGAAGAACCTATGCTATTTGAAGAAGCACCAAAGGAAGAAGCTGGCTTAATTAAATATAACCTTAGGCTAAAGTAGACAATCTAAGAAAGTAAATCAACAGATATAGAAAAGTACACTGACTTTGGAAGCTTTCTGAAAGATTCATAATTTGACTATATTTATTGTTGGCATCACTAATTTTTTCCTTTGTGGAAATTAAAGATCAAGTCTGTAAAGGCAAGCAAATCTCTTTATTTTTCTTCAACGATTAAAAGGAAGAAGCAACGCTGGGAAAATTTTTGAAGTTAATCTTGATAGAATAAGGAACTCCAAGACACAGATGATGTGATGTTTGATGAGATAGCAAGAGTGAGTCAGACTCAGAGACAGCAATTGAGAGGGGTTGAGACAGAGGCAACTCGAGAAAGGTGGAGTGGAAGAGAGACTCTGAGGTCTCTGTCACTCCAGGTTCCAGCAAAATCACCAGGACTCCTTGAAGCTCCAGGAATCTTCAGGAAGGTCAGGTGAGCTTCTGCTCTGTTTTCCCAAGTGACAGGCTATTTTTTCATTGGTAGGAAAATTTCAGACACTTAGCTTTCAAACCCTGATTAAGAGGGACTGTTGTGGGAGATTCAGCCGTTTCTTCCTGGAACTGCCTAAGTATAAAGTGTGTGTGTGTGTGTGTGTGTGTGTGTGTGTGTGCTTGAAGCATTTAAAGTTCCATTTTCAAGCCCACTGATGATTGATTTGTGTTTGAAAATATTCTTAAAGAAAAATATGTTTTAGGTTCAAGTTATGAATTGTGAGTGATGGAGGCCGAATGGCCCTATTTACATAAACCGCATAGCATTTTTGTGCTGCCATCTTGGGAACAACAGAGTTTGGAAAATAGACAAGGAATAATGGTCCAGTATGGGTACTGGCAGCTCAGCTGGTAAAGAATCTGCCTGCACTCCAGTATTCTTGGGCTTTCCTAGTGGCTTAGATAGTAAAGAATCCACCTGCAATCCAGGAGACCTGGGTTCAATCCCTGGGTTAGGAAGATCCCCTGGAGGAGGGCATGAAAACCCACTCTAGTATTCTTGCCTGGAGAATCCGCATGGACAGAGAAGCTTGGCAGGCTACAGTCTGTGAGGTCACAAATAGTCGGACCTGACTGAGCAACTAAGCACAGCACAGCATAGCATGAGCAAAAATAATCTCACTTCACAGAAAGTCACATTTGTAGACAATTTATTCACTTTCTCCAAAGATGATCCATTGAAAACATCTACATATATGAGAAATATTTTATATTCCAACCTTATATAATGCAAGTGCCCAATGTTGATTCCCTAAAATCCTAGCAAAACAAGCCTTTATCAGAGGGAAATGCTTTGCAAAACTTTTGTCTCCTTGAGACATAACGCTTTTTAACCACTCCTGGGCACCAACGCTGTATTTTGATCCTCCAATGGAGGTTGAGTAAGGGATACAATTTTTGGAGGTAATAAATGCTGCAGGTCCAAGTTTCTCTTCTGGGAGAAATTAACCTGTAAAAACTCGTGAGCACAGAGATTTCTGTTTCCCTTCCTTTTCACTTGGTCCAACAAGAGGAAATCACGTGGCTTGGTGTGGTGGTGTTCAGTCACTAAGCTGTATCCGACTCTTTTGTGATCCCCAAGCACTGTAGCTTGCCAGGCTCCTCTGTATGTGGAGTTTTCCAAGCAAGAATGCTGGAGTGGGTTGCCATTTCCTTCTCCAGGGAATCTTACCAACCCAGGGATCAAACCTGTGCACCGGCAGGCAGATTCTTTACTGCTGAGCCACCAGGGAAGTCCCATGGCTGGCTGGTCAGGAGGTTTGGTATTGCTGCTGTTCTGAAAACTCAAATGCTATCTTCGCGCAGACTATGACAATTTGAAATGAAGCTGGGAGAAATGAAGATGGCAGGTTCATGATGGCACTCTGGCTAATACCTCCAATTCACCCTTTACTGGCCGTTAAGGTGATGTTTGGGCAACTCTTTTGCTGATCTTTTTCTTTTTTTTTTCAATTTTTTTCCAAAAGTTCATCAGTAAAGAAAGCACTTCATTTTATCCTGTAGACATCCTGGAATATAAGGGAAGGTGTATTTGTACATGAATATGAAAATATAATTTTGGATTGCCAATTAAATTCTATAAAGTAAGAATTCCTAGTATTCAGCAATACTAGGGATAAATGATTATCCATAAAGAACACTGACTCATTCATCAACATGCTGTCAAAATTATTTTTAAAAACAGCAGAAATTTATACATAATTCTTTGAGATTACAAAACAGATACTCCATAATATTTGGTGTAGTCAAACACAAAGCCATATTTAAATCCTGAATTATGAATTCAATTAATAATTAAAGGATTATGCTAGTAGAGAAGGTATATATAAAATAGTAAATGGCTTTTTCAGGTGATTAAACATCTCAATGATGATTCACATCAAATAAAAAAGAAAGTTTATTGTAACTTTATTCCTTGGCTTGAATAATACTCCTCCAACATAATAAGAACATAATTCAATGAAGCTAAAATAACAGAAGAGAGAGTGAAGTTCCTTTGGGGGTTCTGAATGGCTGACCTGACTGCTTTCTGCAAGTTACCAAGGATATCACAGTGACGGCAAGCCAGGGGTGACAGGAAGAATGAAGCAAGGGCAGGTATGAAAATGGAATAATTATGAGAGGCTGGATTAAAGAAGTGAATAATTTTCAGTCGAAATGATCTGTATAGAAAAGCAGTGATATAATTAGGCATTTTAAAGCCAGTAAGAATTTCAGGGTCATTTTGTGAGTGGGAGAATCTTTGAATTTTCTAGGCTAGTCTTGCCTGCATCCTTCTCTTGATGTACTGGAACAATTATTATCCCATAAGCCTGCACAGGATACAAATTGGACAGTGTACAAGTAATTACTGATGAATGTGAATGCACTGCTCAGTGATGAAATGTTTTCACAGAAACAGAATGAAGTAGATGGAAAAGGTACTCTCAGCAACTTTGAATAGATGCCTCCAAAGATAATGCACCTACCACAAAAGATCTGAAAAGAGGTGTTTCAGTAATGTGCTCATAAAGGGTCATTTCTAGGAGACTTTTGAAAAAAGCTGTTCTTGTTGAAACATAGAAAGGTGATTGTATAGAAAAATTTTATAAATACACATTACACCTATTTAAGGAAGGATGGATGCTAACTAAATGCATTCTATTCATTTTAAGACTTAGATTTAAAAAAAAAAAAAAGTTCCTGTGGTTGGAAATACACAAGTTCACACCATAAAGATACTGCTATATCTAATGGAAATTAAATACTGAATTTCTTTCAGCATCAATAGTAGTCTTTTTAAAAGGTGGGTATAATTTATAAGTTCCTTGAAAAGTATCTATATATTTTCAGAAAATTAATACAGGTATCCCTAGAGACTAGAAACACTGCTATTTGGCCATATTTGGTCTACTGCTCTTGCTTCATTATTGCCTCTTAATCCTTTGTGGGTTCCCTTCTCACAGGGAGTTGAATCTGCAATTTCACAATTCTCACATGCAGTGACTCTGCATCACTATGCTTGGCCCAAGAAAAGTGTCCTGCATCTTGGACCCTTTCTGCCAGAAGGACAGGACATGTTCAAGTATTAAACTGAGTTTTCTGCATTGGCCTAAATCCTGTGCACTCTTCAAAGAAATACAAATAAAAATCACAGTCCAGAAGACTGGACATGTTCTACATTTATTGTTTATGTCACAAAATACTTAAATTATTTATCCTTTGATATTCCACTTGAATAATGCATGATATCAGCTGCAGAAATATATCCCAGGCCTAACTTCTCTTTCTCAGACTTTTCTCGTTAGCTTCCTGAGAGAACAGCATGATGAGCTGAAAAGGGGTAGAATCTCCAGAAATATCTGGCAATGTGTGAAAAGGCTGATAGAGTAGCACAGTGGGAAAGAGCTTGGTCTCACACTCCACTCTTTTCAAGATTAACTACCTTGGGAAGTTTAACCTATCTTAGCCTGTGGGGGTTGTTGTGAGAATTAAATAAGATGTTGACAAATACTGAATTCAAATACACCTTTACTTTCCTTGGCTGCCACAGCCCTCCTAGGAGTTGCAAGAATGCTAAGCTAATTATTAAGAGTAGTTAATCCCTTGCAATGGTTGTTTACCACAATTGTCTGACATGGTTTGTGCAATCTGAAGTCTAATGATGATGCATCAATATTTGTAACATCATATTTTTAATAACAAAATGGAAAGATTTCAAGGTGTAGGCATAAGAGTCACTTTCAAGATGATGCTTTGAATGAGGATGAAAAGGGTTAAGTGACAACTGGGAGTTTCCCAGTCTCCTTTGAGGCAGAGGTCTCACAATGGATGTAAATGTCATTTGTCCGTGTGAGTAAAAGTCACTCAGGCACGTCTGACTCTTTGCAACCCCATGGACTGTAGCTCAGCCAGGTTTCTCTGTCCATGGATTTCTTCAGCCAAGAATACAGCAGTGGGTTGCCATTGTCCAGGTATATTAGCTTCAAAAGATTGAAAACACTCCTCCAAAGGATTGCCCTTAAATTTCCAAGTTAATAAAGTTATGGAAAATATAAAAATATTTTGACAGAGCAAACAGAGAAAATCCAAGTTAAGCTGAAGAACAATAATTTGAAAGTCTAGAAAATTAACCTGCTTTGTTAGTTGCCTTTCATACTTTTCATGGGAATCTATGTTTGGAAATATTCCGGGTCATAGGAAGAAGCTTAAGGGAATCGAATATATCAGGTTATATTGTGCCCTATACAAACAGCACATATACAGGATGCTTGGGGCTGGTGTACGGGATGATCCGGGGAGATGGTGTGGGGTGGGAGGTGGGAGGGGGCTTTGGCATTGGGAGATCGTGTACACCTGTGGCTGATTCATGTCAATGTATGGCAAAACCAATATAGTATTGTAAAGTAGAATAAAGTATTAAAAAAATAATAAAAAAAATAAAACCAAAAAAACCCACATAAAATGGTTATTAAACATCTTCTATAAGTCAGACACTGCTCTGTCCTAGATGATAGCAATAGAACATTTTTAAAATGTTCCTTTATTCTCGAAGTATATATTCACACATCCATGTGTATGCTTTCATGGGATAAAAGAGACAGTCTCTCAAATAAGGGGGGGGCAATAAATTATTTAACAAACAGCACTAGAAAAACTGAGTAGCAATTTGAATTAAATAAACTTGAATTGAAACATCTCATCTTACATACACACACATACACAAATCCAGATGGCTCAAAGATCCGTTAAAGATGCAGATGCCATGAAGTTAAATAATACATAAAAATAAATAAGCACTTGGCATTGGAAAATGAATCATAAAGTTAAAAGACAAAGATACATCTTGTTTTCTTAACATGTAAAAATCACCTTGACATCAACAG
>SJYC01082355.1:0-50760 GCA_006408675.1 Madoqua kirkii | reverse complement strand
TTTTGTTTGTTTAATGTTTTATTCCATTTCACAGTACTGTATTGGTTCTGCCATACATTGACATGAATCAGCCACAGGTGTAGACGATCTCCCTATGCTAAAGCCCCCTCCCACCTCCCTTCTGAATTAAATAAGCAATAGTCATAAGTGAGGAAAGTATCCAATGTTAAAACATATTCCAATGTTAAAACATATCAATACCTTTCCTTCAGTACAAATGATGACCATAGCCTCTAGTCATTTTTCTACACAGTAAAATATAAAGCAAACACCAAGATTATAGGAAGTCATTTCAAGCAGTCTCCTGGTTGTTAGTCATACACAATACAAAGATTTTACATGGCTGCATCATATTTAAATAATTGTGATAACTACAGCACTCTTTTGTCCATAAAGACAACAAAATAAGATTACTAGTTAGTATTTTTCAGTTCATTTTTAGAATGAGTATTCATTTTATTTATATAATTGATAAAAGGTTAAGTGATAATTCCAGTTATTCTCATCATCATTAACTTTATAGTGCTATGTATGAGTGTAGTTTTAAGAATCATAAAGACTCCGAAGTCACTTGACCAAAAACTCATGATTGAGACATATATAATAAGCTAAGCAAGGCCCCAAACACCAAGAGTACAGGCAGTTCTTAGGAGAAACTTTAATTTTAAACCTTTAATTTTATAAACCTTTAAGCAATATTCAAAAGAAATCATGTGTATTGCAATATTTCAAAAGTGAAAACTCCAAGACTTGTCAAAATGTTAATTATAGATTGGTGTCCTACATTTTATTAAATTCTTCATAATGCTTTACTTAGGCAGCTTCAGAAATGAAGTCCAGAAGCCTCAGGATTCTAGCTATTGCAAGTGACAAAAGCCCAGTTCAAGCTATCTTTAAATAAAAAGAACAAGAAAAGGAATGTTTGAGGCATTATGGCTCCAGAAAGGGTTGCATCCAGGAGCTAAAAAACTGTCACGGGTACTCAATTTAGTCCTTTGCATATTACAATCTGTCAGACATTTGTTACATCATAGCCTCCAGCAGCTCCACTGTATTCTACCAGCTCTCAGCTTATAGACCAAGTAAGAAACAGAAAATTCCTGGGACTGAGTATTGCTGGACCAACCAAAGCACACGTCCATCTGAGTTTAACTCATGCCGTGTTAGGTCTAAGTCGTAATCTGAGCCCTGAAGCCAAACTGAACCTTGTCTGCTTGGACAGGGGACAGACAGTTTTCGCATTAGTAATTGGAGCTGTTGTTTTCAGAAGAAAGAGGACTGGATGTGGGACACGCAGATGTTTTCCCTTCAAATATGCATAATCCTCATTTGTTATTGCTTAGTTGCTTAGTCACATTTGACTCTTTGGAACCGCATGGAGCCCTCTAGACTCCTCTGTTTCTTGGGATTTCCCAGGCAAGAATACTAGAGTGGGCTGCCATTTCCTTCTCCAGGGGATCTGCCTGACCCAGGGATTGAACCCTCATCTCCTGCATTAGCAGGTGGATTCTTTACCACTGAGCCACCAGGGAAGTCCATGAAACCAATCACCTTTTGACTTTATACTTTCTCCCTTTCTGTCCATACTTTCTCCTGAAACTCATCTAATTTTTTCCACAACTCATAGTTAATTAATGCCATTACTCTTCTAGATGACTAAGTGAGATACCTAATTGCTCTTCTGGACTCTAATCTCCCTTTCTTTTACAAACAACCTCCCCTCTATACCCAAAGTACCCATTTGAAGACTAGACTTAACCATGTCACTACTGAGAATTCAAACTCATAAATACCCATTCTGAAATTTAAAATCATCATGCATTTTTTTCTACCTACTATATTCAGTACCTGATCTCAGAAGATAATTTTTTATTAATCCATTTATTTTAATTGGAGGCTAATTACTTTACAGTATTATAGTGGTTTTTGTCTCATGAAATAAGGACAAAAATAGAAAAATCATTGGAGAAATGATCCTTTGTTCTAAAAATTATTAAATAGATATCTGATATGAAGTGGAATCATTTTGTCTTCCTGATAATGTATGTCCAGTAGGACTAAATTGAATATTTGCACAAAGATTAATGTACAGATATGTTAGGATAATAAGATACTTTATAGGACTTATAATAAACCAAATGCTCCAAAGTCTAGCTTCAAATGTTGATTTTTTTTTTGCTCTGATATTTTGCTTTGTAGTGTAGGAGCACCTCAAAGTTTGAAGCTTTTTTACTGTTATAAATAAGGTAAGCTACAGTCCCTGGGGTCACAAAGAGTCGGACACTACTTCACTTTCACTTTTCAAATAAGATTACATGTGTGTATGCTAAGTCACTTGAGTGGTATCTGACTCGTTGTGACCCCAAGGGCTGGAATCTTCCAGGTTCCTCTGTCCATGGGATTTCCCAGGCAAGAATAGTGGAGTGGGTTGCCACGTCTTTCTCCAGGGGATCTTAATGACACACGGATCAAACCTGCATCTCTTAATGTCTCCTGCATTAGCAGGTGAGGGCTTTTACTACCAGCACTACCTGGGAAGCCCATAAAAAGGTCAAACTATTAAGATTGTAAACCTCTATATTCACCTCCATGTTTTCTATCAGTACAAAGAAATCTGTGCTATCATCATTCAATAATGTTGGCTTATAGGCTTATGAAGGGGTTTCCCTTTACCCAGTTGGTAAAGAATCCACCTGCAATGCAGAAGACCCGGGTTGGACTCCCTTCTCCCTATCCCCTGGAGAAGATATAGGCTACCCACTCCAGAATTCTTGGGCTTCCCTTGTGGCTCAGCTGGTAAAGAATCCACCTGCAATGTGGGTTTGATCCCTGGGTTGAGAAGATCCATCCCCTGGAGAAGGGAAAGGCTACCCACTCCACTATTCTGGCCTGGAGAATTCCATGGACTGTATAGTCCATGAGGTCACAAAAAGTCAGACATGACTGAGTGACTTTCACTTTCACTTTCTAGACATATGAACACATTTGCACATAATAAAACCATAGCATTATTGAATTCCATTGGACAGTTTTAAATTGTCAATGTGCTTAAAACATTATAATCATATTTTTTTGTCTTCTCAATGACCTAGAAACACAAAGGCAACATCTATACTTAACCTATAATAAGGTAATTTTTTAAAAATTAGATTTGTTAATGCCTGGTGATGTTGGACAATATTAATTTTGTTATTCATATGGTTCAGTATGTGCCTAGTGTATATGTGCATGCTAGAGAAATCAAAAAATGCAAAACTTTGGTCAATAATATTGTGCAAAGCCACATCATCATACCACAGTCTAACATACTTTCATTTGATTTAGAAAAAACAATTTATGAAATAGCCACAAAATCTAGTAAGCCTGAATCATATAAAGGAAAAGATATACTTGGGAAATTACTGAAACAGATTCTTTAGTGCTTTCACCTCTTATTGATATATTGATAATAATAATCATCATTTTGACTTGCCTTCTTAACTTTGCATATGGTTTACCAAGTAATTAACATCATGAATTCTGAAGTATGTGGTTTCAAAAAACTGGTTTTACCACCAGCTTCATATTTTTTTGAAAATTATTGAACTCTGTGCCACCATTTCTTCATTGATAGGATGGGAATAATACCACTTACAAGACTGCTGGCAAGTTTATATGGCATTATACCAGTAAGGTGCTTAGACAGAATTGCACATGCATTATACATTCGTATATATTTAAATACCATTGTTTATGCAACCCAGCTGATATGGAAAGGGGCTCCTCAGACTCTAGTAACAATATCAACCAGAACTAGCAAATAAAGGCAAAACTTCCGGCTGCACATAAGCAGGCTCATTGCATGTGCGTGAGCGCTCAGCCATGAATGCCCAGTGTTCCTCTGAGCCCATGGCTCCTCGGTCCATAGACATCTCTAGGCAAGAATACTTGAATGGGTTGCCATTCCCTCCTCCAGTGGATTTTCTCAACCCAGGGATCAAGCCAAGTCCACATTTCTGGCACTGGCTGGCAAATTCGCTACCACTAAGCCACCCGAGGGGCTTCCTTTTTGGCTCGGCTGGTAAAGAATCTGCCTGCAATATGGGAGACCTGGGTTCAACCCCTGGGTAGGGAAGATCCCTGAAGAAGGGAAAGGCTACCCACTCCGGTCTTTTGGCCTGGAGAATCCCTGGACTCTATAGTCCATGGGGTTGCAAAGAGTCCTGCACGACTGAGCGACTTTCACCTTCACTTTCAAGCCACCTGAGATGCCCTGGTTCACCGCAGTAGGCTCAGGAGTAATACAGAATACAGTAATTTGCATTGATGATAATAATACATCAGGTGTGTTATTTGTAAGAAAGACAATGCATTTTTTGAAGTATGAATTCATAGAACACCTAGGATACACATATTCCAATATATATTTTTCCATTGTGTTCTGTACTTCATCTTCAGTTTTCAGAAAAGAAGTGAAGGGACTGACTGTAGGTTGGAGGTTACACAAGTCCACTCTTATAGCAAGAGACAGAGAACAGGGGGGTGGGCAGCTATATGAAACCCTGAGGTCTAGTGACAGGAAATTAGAGTTTTATCTGCTCACTTAGTTTGGTGGCAACATTCTCAAGAAAAGGTAATGTGTTTGCTATTTCTTTAATATTATTCTCTTTTCAATGACACTTACTAAACTCTGTACCCTTTGAACACTCAACAAATAATCTGGGGTTTTCTGAAGTTTTCATTACTCTAGGTCATAAAATGAAAAATCAGTAGTTATAAATTAATTAATATTTTCTATAGTTTATAAATATCTACCATTCTGATGGAGTTTCCAGAAAGGACAGAACAGAATTTATTCCTCTTACTCATTACCTACATAGGAGCACTCAACTGAATTTTGGGATGAAAACAGTACTACAGAATTTACTTTTAGGTAGAAATCATTAACAAATATTATTTTTGCTTTTAGACAGTGAAGATCTGTACAGCACCAAGTCGAACGTTAAAATAACATTTGATTGTTATTTGAATTTAATATCTATTCATTTGAATCAATTCTTGATTTTCATTTTGCTTCTATTTTTACGTACAGTGTTCTGAAACGTCCACATAATCCTTGAAGCGTTTTGTTTAGCTTGAGAAGGTACAAAAGCTTTTAAAACGAAGCACAAATAGCTTGGCAGATTTCACAAGAATATTTACTGTTAAAAGATCTATTTTCAGAAAGCATTAGCTTTGTCATTTCCCTTAGATTAGAATAAAATACAATCATGTAAGGTAGAATGTGTCATCTCTTAAAAAATAATTTATTTTTATTCCTTACTTGACTCCCATTCTCCTTTTTATAGCATCTTTTTTATTTCAGCTTCACCAAGGAGCCTTAACGTCCTTCAGTAAGCCAGAATGCACTCATCAGATAAACTCTGTATATGAGCCTATAGTGTATACTGTCAATGTAAATTTAAGGGAACACACAAGAAACTACAAATTTTAAGAAAGACATTTTTTTTTCTCTTCTCCATTAGCCCAAACAGCAGGAAGGTGATGAAATAAAGCAAGGTTTCTGGCTCAGATAAAAGCCAGAGAGGGAGAGAGGAAGTCACCTGCACACTCCAAAAGTGTTCTTTTGCAAGGTGAGAGGAGGGGGAAGCTTCTCTGCTGTTTGGGGTAATTCTTGTGAGAAAGGGATTTCAGTGATCCATGGAGTTTAAGCCAAAGCACTAGTGAAAAAGTTAATCAAATATAGCTCTGCGGCTGTGAGATATTTTGACCACATATTACTAAACGACTCTGGATCTCCTACACTCAGTGAGCCTAGGTCTTATCTTTAAATCAGAGATGAGAATGCCTACCTGTGGCAGATTATATTTTCCAAAAAGGGCCAGCGCAATATTTCGGGTCTCACACGCTCCTCTAAGATCTTGTTGTTTCCTGTAAGGAGGCAATCTCTTCCTTGCTCTTCTCTTGAATATGGGCGAGACCTTCTGACTGCCTTTCCAGACAGAGTGATGCAGGTGACCACATGATTGCAAGGCTGGATCCTGAAAGGGTACATCGCTGTCAGCTGGCTCTCAACTTTGGGACATGAAACTGTGGCTCCCTAGTCCATTGCACACAAAGTTCAAATCTCTTGAGTCCACCATGAAAGGAAAACATGGAGGGAACCCCCCCACCTCCACCCCAAAGAAAGAGCTGTTGGACTTTTCCTGACAAGGCACAAGCTATCAGAATGGAAATGACTTCCGACTGTGTCCTCCTAAGGCCAGAAACTCCTAATCAAACTACTCTTGAATTCCTAACCCACAGAGACCACAAAAGTTAATAAAGGATTATTATTGTTTTCAGCCACTAAATTTTGTGATGATTTTTTTATGCAGCAATAGATAGTTAATACACTGCAATTTAGTCAGCTTGTGAAGATTAGGAGGCATATTTTAACTTATTAGAGTAGATATTCAATATAAAGCAGATGTTTATTAATATATTTATATGTGCTACATGCATTTTACAGACCATCCTTCCATTCCCTGTCCCCAATAATTTTTAATAGTAATAATAATAAAAGAATAAAAAGAGGAAAATATTACCACCTTCTGTAATTTTTTTCTACTTTTTGAAACTCTTCCAAGCATAATTTTTGTAAGGAATAAGAAAACATTTGGTGAGGAAAGACATGGACCTTTTCCTGGTATCCTTTCTTTTTAATAAACCCACTAAACTGAATTGAATGAATAAATTTTATCTCTGATGCCAGCATTATTTTCCCATCCTTTATTCCTCAGGTTCTAAATCTATAAAGCAAGTTATTTTGTTAGGGTAAGGAACAGTATGGTAGCACACCAAATATATATGACTGAGCAACTGAACTCAACTGAACACCAAATATAATTATTAGATCATTCATAATAACAATGATAAGCACACTATAATTAAATTAATAATCATTCTTGGCATGAAAGACCATATACTGTTGCAAAAATCAGAAGATAATGAGATAATGTAACCAGTGGAATAAAATTGCTACACGCTGGAGCTTGCCTGGGCATTTAGTGGAAATCAAACCTTCCTGTTTTGGCCATGCTTTCACTTTCACTTTCAAGAGCTTCCCAGATGTTTCAATGGTAAAGAAGTCTCCTCCCAGTGCAGTAAAGCAAGTGATGCAGGTTTGACCTCTGGATCGATAAAATCCTCTGGAGGAGGAAATGGCAACCCATTCCAGTATTCTTGCCTGAAGAATCCCCCAGACAGGGGAGTCTGGTGGGCTACAGTCCAGGGTGTCACAAGGAGTCAGATATGACTGAGAGACTGAGAAGGCAAAGCATTCAAACATGGACTGAAGACAGTTGAAACTGTTCCATGTAAAAAGTGGAAGAATTGAGGAGTTTTGCTTCTGAGAATAAGGAAACTGAGAACTTTGGGGAAGGAGAAGGAGTGGAAGAACAGAATCCAAAACAAAATGGCAAAATGACTCCAATCACAAAAATCATAAAAAAGCTAATGTCTGAATTCAACATCAGATTTGTTTGTGTAGGTGCTATATTATATCCTTCTATCTCTACAAACACAAAATTAAGTTCCAAATGCCATCCAGGTAGCTTATCAGTTTTGGATACTGAAACTGATGCTGAAATAAAAACCAGAAGTAATACTCTCTCGGGAACAAAGCTGGGTAAGTGAGAACTGCATTCATTACCTTAGAAATAAAACAACTCCCCATCTCTTGCAAATCCCATTTAGTTATTTAGTACTGAGACAACTTTCTCTGTCTACTATTTGGAGACAGTTCAACTCTGTCTACTATTTGGAGACAATTCATCTATGCTGAACTAATATTAGGGCAGGCTGATAGTTTTTGCTAGTAATAACATTGTTTTCCCAGCTACTCACAAGAGAGACAGCATAGTGATTAATACTAAAGCATGCACTGTTGTTCAGTCACAAAGTCGTATCCAACTTTTTGCAGCCTCATGAACTGCAGCACGCCAGGCTTCCCCATCCTTCATTATCTCCGAGTTTGCTCAAACTCATCTCCATTGAGTCAGTGACGTTATCTTACCATCTCATCTTCTACTGCCCCCTTCTAGAACATTTTACCCTCAGTCTTTGCCAGTATCAGGGTCTTTTCTAACGAGTCGGCTATGACCAAAGTATTGGCGCTTCAGCTTCAGCATCAGTCCTTCCAGTGAATATTCAGGGTTGATTTCCTTTAGGATGGACTGGTTCAATCTCCTTGCAGTCCAAGGGACACTCAAGAGTCCTCCAGTATCATAGTTTGAAAGCATCAATTCTTTGGCACTCAGCCTTCTTTATGGTCCAACTTTCACATCCGTTAAGTGACTACTAGAAAACCATAGCTTTGACTATACGGATCTTTGTCAGCAAAATGATGTCTTTGCTTTTTCATACACTGTCCAGGTTTGTCATGGCTTTTCTTCCAATCCTTCACCTTAACTTAAAATCTTCTTCAAAATAAAGCTGTAATGGTGTCATGCTCCACAAACATGCCTACTTCTGTTTCAAACTAAACACTGTCAATCTTGAGATGAACTGGCACATAGATTCAACAGTGGCTGTAAAGTCAAATGATTTGTGAAGAGGAAGTAGCCGTACTCATTAAAGGCTGCCATTAAGGACAATGTTAGCACTATACTCTACCTCAGGAGCATTAAAATTCTTGTTTTAATTGAGTCATTATAGGCTATTTTTAAAATGTTAGAAGGATTTTTATAGCTTTACATTCTGAGTGTTACTTTATAGTATATTGGAGTTACAATTCTAAATAGCATGCAGAGCTAAAATCTTTGCACTGAAATTGGATATACCTGAAGCCAAGTTCTAGCTCAGCCATAAACTACTTAACCTCTTTGGGTCTTGTTTTTCTCCTCTATAAAATGTAGACAATAACAGTATCTATCCAAGGGGTTGTGGTAAGGGTTAAGTGAGAGGATTCATGTTTCTGGCCCAAATAAATGCTGCTTTTTAACTCTATATGTTTAAAGCTATTATCCATGTCTACAATAATATAATATCAGAATGTAGAGCCAACATCTTCTAATGACTAATACAGACAACTGCCACAACTTAGAGGATTTTATACTTCACAAGTATTTTCACATGCTTTATCATATTAACTTTCACACTAACCCTAGGTGCTAGATATTCTTACTATCTTCAGTTCAGAGACTAAAAAATAATAATATCTCAAGGAATTGAAGTAAACAGTAAATTTTTCCAAGGTGATTCATGTCATTAGAAGAAGAATCAAGAGCTGCTGCTATTGCCATAATAATTCATCTCAAAACATAAAAAACAAAAAGAGAAATGTCTCAAACATTTCAGGTGTTTGTTTTGTTTTTTTTTTAATCAAGCTTAGTCAACTTTAAAGGTTGTCTGTTTCCTAACTGAAGTATGGTCAATTTACAATGTTGTGTTAGTTTCAAGTGTACAAAAAAATGATTTGGTTTTAGACAGATATTCTTTATAGACATATAAAGATAGCTAGATATATTCTTTACATATATATATATTGTTTTTTCAAATTCTTTCCAATTAGAAGTTATTTAAAGTGTTGAATAGAGTTAGTTCCTGGGCTATACAGTAGGTCCTTGTTGTTTACCTGTTTTATACCAGACATTTCAGCTTAAAGCATCACATGCTCATGTGCAGTCCTGACATCCTGATAGTCTTCTCAAGGAGGCATCACTGTAACCTCACTCACATCACTTGCTGTCTTGCCCTTCCTTGTGATGGCTGTGCCTTCATTCATGCACACGTCTATGTCCTTCCTCCACCATCAGTTCACCCCAGGGGATTTCTACATCCTCACTTTGGGCATAATGACGACGCTCAAAATGTTTGCCAAAGCTGGCTCTGTATAGGCCTCAAAGACAACAGGGGGTACACTGTGTGTCAAGAGGACCCCGATTCACAAAATGCAGTCTGTAAGTTGTCCAAATCACCAGCTCACTCAGGTTCCGCACGTACTGCATAGAACTTGGTCCGAAGTAGTAGACTGAAATATTGGGTAGGCAACAGGTAGAGCAACAGCTAATGGAAAGATTTACAAATCTTATTGGGGTTGAAAACACAATGAAAATTAAACTTTCACACCTCTCTTCTGATCAGAGCACAAGCTTACTTTTACCAGCTAGACGTCTTGTTTGTCTTGAGATTGCATTATGGTGGAGTCAACTCATTTGCTGACCTCTGTCTTATTCATCCTGAATATTTCACCTCAAATGCTAGACTGGTTTTCAAAAAGATCCATAATACAAAGCAGAGTTTAAAAGGTGAAGAGACAAGGGTCCTTGAGGAATTTTGAGTAGGACAGTCAAGTAACAAGGGCACTGGAACTACAATTAAGTATCCTTGAGGAACTGTAAATAGCCGTGAACAGCACTCTGAGGGGGCTGTCTGTCTTGGAATCATAGCTGCAAAGTACGGAACATTTTTCCACAAAGAGATGGTTTTCTACCTCAGAGAATTTTGTGGTCCATATGTTCTCTTATAAACTCATCCTATAATATCCTTGGCTTTCACTACATCCAGAAAGATCTAGATAGTCCTTCTAAAGACAGAGGGGGACTCTCACTCTATGGCAGCGATGCCTTAAGTGACTAATAGCATATTTCTTATCTCTGCTTTATTCTTTGGCTTATTCATCAATTTTTACCATTTATGGAGCCAAGCAAAAAAACAAAAACAAAAAAACTGCAAATTTCTGCATAATCTGATTGTGCTGAGCTAGTGATATCACATGATTCATTACTAATAGCATCTCTCATAAATACACATTCCAAGAATCTCCCACACAATGCTCTACACAAAGAGTGAATTCCTAGCTGCCAGGACAAAGCCTTCAAACAATAAACAAGGACAACTGTGGTCATTGAAAGTATGGAGCTAAGTGTGTGTGCTCAGTCGTATCCAGTTCTTTATGACCCCATGGACTGTAGCCCACCAGGCTCCTCTGTTGATGGGATTCCCCAGGCAAGAATATTAGAGTGGGTTGCCATTGCCTTCTCCAGGGGATCTTCCCAACCCAGCAATCCAACCCACACCCCCTGCATCTCCTACATTGCCAGACAGATTCTTTTATCACTGAGCCACCTGGGAAGCCCAGTCATTAAAATTCTTTTAATAATATTCTAGGGCTGATATACCAAAAATATTTGGACTTATTAGTCATGGTCAAAGAATTTTTAAATATATAAAGAGGCTTCCCCATCTTAATACATGGCATTATCTGCCACCAAATCCTCCTAGCCAAAAGGGTAGGTTCATCTTGACTCCTGTCCTACCATCCATCAGATTGTTAATTCAGTTACAATTGTTTAATCTCTGTCATGCCATTTACACTGTGGCCAAGAATGCCCAAGCACTGTCCCTGCTGCCCGGGATGGCTCTTAGCTGGTCTCTCTGATGACTGCGGCCTCACTACCATCTACTCTGCACAGCACCAACATGAAAATGCATGCCACTTATCATGGTTTTCTTGCTTCTTGAGGTCTGTCCTCAGCCTCACTGTTCATCTAGTACATTCCCTGACAGTACTTTCCTTTTCACCTTTGAATATTTGAAATTTGTTCTTGCCAAATAGTTCTCACCATCCCTGTATCTTTGCACAGCTGGCATCTCTGCCCAGGTAGGTCCCTTCTCAAAGATATTCTCCTAAAGACCCATCCTGACATCCTAAGTTGCTCATCTCAAGTCATTATTTGCCCTTCCATTGTACATTTCTATCTTGCTTGCATTTCAGTAAGTCCCCTACATACAAACCTTCAAGTTGCGAACTTTCAAATGTGTGAACATGCATCTGCTTCTATCAGAGAACTCAAACCTGTGCCATCATTGCTGGCAGGGTGAAACTGCAGGTGTCCTTCCTCTCCTATTGCCAGGGATCCTTCAGCTTAGCATTTGCATCCCCCACCTTTTCCTCCTCCAGTAGGTAACTCTTCCTGCCTGTTCATTCAATGCCAGCTGTTGCACTGTACTTTTCAAGGTTAAATGTTTTCAATTCTTTGTGTTTTTCATGTATTATTTTGTGAAATGTATTATAAACTTATAGTACAGTACTATATGGCCAATTGTGCTAGTTGGGTACCTAGGTTAACTTTGTTACAAAGAAATTAGATTTATGAACGTGCTTTCAGTATGCCAACTCATTGGCATGTAGGGGACTTATGTACATTTATTTTTATGATGATCATGTTAATTTTAATTGACTATTGTTTGTCTCTGCCACTTAAAATATAAGCTCCATGAGCCCAAGGAGCCTACTGTGTAGTTTCCTTGCTATTACCAGGCTTGGTTCTATTCATAGAACCAACTGTGGTAGTAATCAGTGAGTATTTTTTAATGGGTGAATGAATAAAAAGGACCTATACGAAAAGATAAAGAAGAAATAAAAGAGTATGTCTTAAAAATTATCATATATCCAAGGTTTGAAATTAAACGCTTTTATTATATATCACTCATCTTTTATAAACTAGGTTAATAGGTCATTTGTTATTCTCTAATGCTCTTTTATGTAGAAATGTGGGGTAAAAGTTTACTCATTGTACTTCTCTGAATTCTTATTTACATTCACTCATGGAATGCTTATTAAGGAAGTAAACTAGAATTGCAAGCAAGACCAAAAGACAGAGTTAGCAGAGCCTGGTTTCTTGATGAGACTTGTGAAATGCAAACATATTTGAGAATATAAACATATTTTTAATAACAAATGATAATAATTAATGTCCTCTAATCAAGGCAGAGTGTGATACTTAAACAAATAATTATCTTTCAGAATTGAAAAGTGAATAAGAAGATAATTCACATCTTTATTATTTTCCTCTACTGTGTTTTCCAACAGGTAGCACATTGCTCCGTATGTGAGAATGAGCAAGCTTGCAGAGACATGAACATATCCACCAGTGAGCTGCCACTGCTGCTGCTGCTAAGTCACCTCAGTCGTGTCCAACTCTGTGTGACCCCATAGATGGCAGCCCACCAGGCTCCCGTCCCTGGGATTCTCCAGGCAAGAACGCTGGAGTGGGTTGTCATTGCCTTCTCCAACCAGTGAGCTAAATGACCTAATTAAAGGTCATGAGACATGGAGGGAGGGGGCTTGGGATACCAAGATGGATGTTACCCAGAGATCAAAGGAACCCAAATGACACCAAAGGTTTTTTTTTTCCTTTCTTTGCTTTCTGTTTAAAGGAGTATTTATTTTTTATTTTTAAATTATTTCCTTAAATTGTTGTTTTTATTTTTTGGCTACACTGCATGTGGGATCTTAGCTCCTTGACCAAGGAACAAACCTGCAAACCCTGCTTTGGAAGTGCAGAGTCTTAACCACTGGAATATGATGGAAGTCCCCAGAGGACTTATTTTTTATTTTTTAACCTGAAGTTTCAGAAGCATTGTCTCAGTGGGGAGAGCTTCATCTGGGGACTCTTAATTAGCTTTCAGTAGCCCTTAATGCAGGTTCCATGTTTGAGCAGGGCTATTAAGCCAAGCACTGGTTTATTTGGGAGGCAGCCGGTTGCTGTGAGAATACTCTGATTCACAGGGTCAGACAGACTGATTCCTCTTAAGTGTGCCATTACTAGCTTTCAGCTAGGCTCCTTCACTTCTGCAAACCTCAGTTTCTCATCTATGAGATAGTGAGTAATCTCACAAGGCTCTGACAACTGAATGACATGGTGCGGACAGGCACGCTGAACCCAGTGTCTGGCACACCTGATCTCCTCTAATCTACTCCTCCTCTCAGTTCAGTTCTGATACTTTCCAGCAGTGGGAACTTGTCAATTTGTTCTCCAGATCTGGATTTAATTTTCCCCGTTGGAGAGCATAATAGCCTACATCATCTTAAAAGAATGCATTGGATCCAAGTCTAAAATTCTTACCTGTAAGAATCGTCAGTGTGATTGTTCATTTATGGTGCATGCCTGCACCATCACTCAGTCATGTCTGACTTTGTCATCCTTTGGACTGTAAACTGCCAGGCTCCTCTGTCCACAGAATTTTTCAGACAAGAATAAGGAGTCAGTTGTCATTTCCTCCTCCAGGGTATCTTTCTGACCGAGGGATCAAATCCTCGTCTCCCATGTCTCCTGCATTGCAGAAGGACGGTTTACCCACTGAGCCGTTAGGAAGAGGGGAAAGATATGTTCAATGTCTTGGTAATCCCATCCACATATATTTCTCTGTTTATCTCTGCTTCATCATGTATGTGTGCTACAGATAAATCTGATTTCCTTGAGAAAGGCCACTGTATTGTAGATGTATCAAGTACTAAATCTTATTAAAGTTCAGCACCCACAGTGTGTTACAATGTCAGACACGATGCTGGTCCTCTGGGTAATGTCCTTAAAGGACACATACCATGAATTTTAAATTCTCAAAAGAACATATATTTTAAGTTTTGTGACTCTAATATAGATCATCTGTGTTTGAAAAGGCAGTTTGGGAAATAGGGGGCTTCAACATGAAGACTCTCACCTTCAAGTGTTCAGTCAATACAGCCACACCTAAATCCAGACCTATGACCCAGATGGATGGCAAAAGATGCTCCGTTCCCACCTGAAAATCCTCTTAGCTTCAGTTTCACTTTTGCAATATACTAGATCCCAGCTTTACCTGATTCTTTTCATATTTTGTCATGTAAGAATAAAACACAGATAAAGAAATACGCAGTTAAAATGCATTTGTATTTTAATCAAGAACTGTGTATTCAGGAATTATCGCTCATGCAGAGATAGTCATCAGTCCTAAGTGCTCCTTTGTATCTGCGGCAACGTATTACAGAGAAAAGAAGTATTTCTGGATTCTGAGAAATCTGCTGTCAGAAATACTACACAGAACAGCTTTCTTTTATTTTTCAATTTTCTGCTATCCTCTGAAGGCAGAAATGAAGTAGGGGGGATGCTTTCTTTCTTTGCTGTGACTTGAAAATAGGAACAGAAAATCTGTAACATTTCCATTTAAATCAAAACTCTGTAAATGACGTTAGGTGTCATTGCAAAATGAGTATAATAACTTATAGTTTGTAAATTATATATATATGTATATAAACTATATACATACATAAGTGTAGGGTTTTGTACTATATAATTTGATTTATATAAAAACTATATTTTAACTGAAATTCAGAAGACAGCAAGGGACTTGAGACAGGAATCTGGGACTTCTGTCTATACGTCCTACCCTATTTCCATATTGTATTTTCTCATTTAGCTTCTAGTAAGAAACATCAGAGATTCAGTTGAAGTAATGAGTTTGAGAGAATTGAATAATATTTTATCTTTATGTCTGTATATGTATGCATATACATAAGGGCTTCCCAGGTGGTATCAGTGGTAAAGAACCCACCTGCCAATGCAAGAGATGTAACAGACATGGGTTCTCTCCCTGGGTTGGGAAGATTCGCCAGAGGTGGTCATGGCAACCCACTCCATTCTTGCCTGGAGAACCCTATGGACAGAGGAACCTGGTGGGCTACAGTCCACAGGGTCGCAAAGAGTAGAGCATGGCTGAAACGACTTAGCATATATATTGATATGCATACACATAATACAAACGAACTATGTTCATATCTAATAGTTAAGGTTTTGATTTACCTCTGTTTAACTAAAACATATACATTTATAATTCAATACAGACCTACTTTCAACCTCTAAATTGTCAACTTTGAGAAATGTACAGCAATTTTAATTCTCAATCAACATAAACCAGATAGGAGACTGAAATCATCTATGAGGTGCTTTGTAAATGTTCTTGAATCTTTTCTGCATGCATCATTCTGTATTTCTAATAGTATGTAAACAACTTCAAAATGTGGACTGTGTTTTCTTTTTTGTGATACCTTATGAATATTGAGGGATGAAGACAGTGACATTTTAGTAAAATGATGCTGTCTGAATCTAACTGTAGGTTTTTAATAACCCACAGATGACACTTCAATTGGTTGTATTCATGTTCTCCTCATACTTTAAGCTGTGAAATCAAGAGCTAAGCAGAAGAGCCTTTTAATTATGGTCTGGTATTAATAAGAATCATTTCTATTTGCACCATTCAGATATGTCCAACTTCAATCATGAGTACTGAGCAGATTTGCATCTTCAAGCATTTATATGAGAGATTTCATGCAAAAATCAAGTCCTGTGGCTTAGATGGTAAAGATTATCTTCAGTGCAGGAGATCTGGGTTTGACCTCTGGGTTGGGAAGGTCCCCTGGAAAAGGGAATGGTTCTCGCCTGGAAAATTCCATGGACAGAGAGGAGCCTGATGGGCTACAGTCCATGGGGTCACAACAAGTTGTGCATGACTGAGTGACTAACACACACACAGACAGATTAATACATTAAAAATATTCATAACCTAAAAATTAAGAGTTATGTTTTATTTGGTGGAAATTTTTAAGACTTCGGGCTCAGGAGACAGCATCTCAGGTAACCTTGAGAGAACTTCTCTGAGGAGGCGGGAGTTTTATAACTAAGGGCAGGTAGTCTGATCATCAAAAGATTATTATTAATTAAAAGAAAACTAGATACTTAAAGTTAAGGAAGTTTGCACTTTTTTATATATGAGAAAACAAAAGAGTCTGGGTTCACTGAAATACTTCCTTTGATATGCACCTCATCTGTCTGGGGCCAGTATCCTGTGTTTTCACATCCTGAGTTCCTCAGGACTCACCACTGGGAGTGGCCACAAGGAGTGGCTGTAATCTGATGGCTGGTAAACAGCAAATATTCTTTTCCTTCCTGAGATTTGTCAGGGCTCATTGACTCATGTTGGAGGTCTACAATCACTTTTGACCTTGACATCCTTGTTTACTAATACGGCAGGAAATATCCCATTCCTCGTGTACAACACTTTGATCAGTGTCTGCACATGGTTACTGATAATTTAACAGTACTTAGTTATCAGAGTTTTAGCACATTATGAATGCTTCCTTCAACAGTTTACTTTTTGTCCACTTCTCATTCATTTAACAGATATCTATTGGGTACCAGCTATGTAAGAAGCACTGTCCTAGGTGCTAGCTGCACAAAAACATAAATTTTTGTTCTCTGGATTTTACAGTTATTCTATTTCCATTGTTCCTCCTTCCCTGATAGCTCAGTGGGTAAAGAATCCACCTGCAATGCAGGAGAAGTGAAGTGAAGTGAATGTCACTTAGTCATGTCTGACGTTTTGTGACCCCACAGACTATACAGCCCACGGAATTCTCCAGGCCAGAATACTGGAGTGGATAGCCTTTCCCTTCTCCAGGGCATCTTCCCAACCCACGGAATGAACCCATGTCTCTCAGATTGCAGGCGGATTCTTTGCCAGCTGAGCCACCTGGGTCGGGAAGTTTTGCTGGAGAAAAGATAGGCTACCCACTCCAGCATTACTGGACTTTCCTTGTGGCTCAGCTGATAAAGAATCTGCCTGCAATGCAGGAGACCTGGGTTCAGTTCCTGGGTTGGAAAGATTCCCTGGAGAAGGGAAAGGCTACCCACTCCAGCATTCTGACCTGGAGAATTCCATGGACTATACACTCCACGGGGTCACAAAGACTCCATGGGGTCGCAAAGAGTCGTACATGACTGAGTGACTTTCACTTTCATTGTTGTTCCTAATTCTGCATTATGCATCCTTTACTAAATTTTCTGTTGTATTAATTCCATTATTAAATAAATTCACAAGTAAGTGTAAAATTTTTGACTGATAGCTCAAATAAGAGTAGGTTAATGCTATGAACTTCATTGTTTTTTTCACACTGAGTAATAGACCTGATACACAGCTATCACTTATAAGATCTCAAGGTTAGAGAGAACTGAAGAGATATCCAATTAAACAAGCACATGTTTGCATGTTATACAGTTTCTTCAATGTCTGCCCCATGTACATTTTCCATCATTTAGTCTACAGTTCATTCTCACAATTTCTTGTCACTTTCTCAACTTGCTATGATGTAAGATAAATAATTATGGCTAAACAATAAGGCTAGGATATAAATGAGAAAACAATATAGTGAAATCTTGTTAGTCCAATGCTAGTTCATTCAAAATAACATTCAAATCGAATCAACAGTTATTCCCCAGTCAAATAGATATGATTTTCTCATTAAAGTTGTTCATTTAATACAAAGCATGCATTATGAATTATTTAAGGCAGAAATTAAGTCCCAAAAGGACCTTACATTATTAAAGAGGTAAAATAATTCCAAAAGATGCCAGCAAACAGCTGTATATCAGCTACACTGAAACTGTATTTGCGAACCACTGCCATTGCTCGTGGCTGCAGGACTTGGTATGTAAGATAATCATTCTTTCACCTCTTTAAAACAAGTATTCAGGGCAATTTCTATGAGCTTACAGTTTTCCAGGAGGAGGGCTCCCCCTGTTCCTTTCTACAGTGTTCAATATCTGGTACAGAATTATTTAATTTTCATAATAAAAACAATTAAAGATGTTTTACTCAGAATTAGGGGCTAATTTTTCAGTGATAAACTGCTTTTTATGATCTCCTCACATTTCTAAAACCTGAAAACATTCCCTTGTGAATCACTGTTTGTATAAGTGGGGAACTAAAAAAAACTCACTGTTTTAAAAGGTACAAAGAATATTTGGGGAAACAATTGGAAGATACAAAGCAGCATTTTCAGAGACAAATTTCCTCAGCCTTGGACTCAAGTCCTCTCACCTGGAAAATCCCTTGGACGGAGGAGCCTGGTGGGCTGCAGTCCATGGTGTCACTAAGAGTCCGGCAGGACTGAGCGACTTCACTTTCACTTTTCACTTTCATGCACTGGAGAAAGAAATGGCAACCCACTCCAGTGTTCTTGCCTGGAGAATCCCAGGGACGGGGGAGCCTGGTGGGCTGCCGTCTATGGGGTCGCACAGACTTGGACACGACTGAAGTGACTTAGCAGCAGCAGCAGCTGTCTTTAAATCAGGGCTATGATGATTTGATGCTCATCAGAAGGTCCAGCCTTAATATAATTTTAATGTTTAAGAACCCAAGAATCATCAGATCAGAAGTGTTTTGAAAGTACAAATTAAGATTATTTAAAATGTGTTAACTCTATCATCTAATTATAAAGGAAAATCTTGCTTTAGAATCCCTAGAGGTATGGATGGTATTTCTCCTTTAAAACTATTAAATAAACTAAGAGCCAACACCACAATTAGTGTGGTTTGAGCTTTCAGGCATGATTTCAGTGTAAGATTTCTCCTCTGTTCTAGGGGATGCATAACTGTTGAGAACAATTATTTCCTGCTGTGGCCCCAGTAGTGACTTAGCAGCAGCAGCAGCTGTCTTTAAATCAGGGCTATGATGATTTGATGCTCATCAGAAGGTCCAGCCTTAATATAATTTTAATGTTTAAGAACCCAAGAATCATCAGATCAGAAGTGTTTTGAAAGTACAAATTAAGATTATTTAAAATGTGTTAACTCTATCATCTAATTATAAAGGAAAATCTTGCTTTAGAATCCCTAGAGGTATGGATGGTATTTCTCCTTTAAAACTATTAAATAAACTAAGAGCCAACACCACAATTAGTGTGGTTTGAGCTTTCAGGCATGATTTCAGTGTAAGATTTCTCCTCTGTTCTAGGGGATGCATAACTGTTGAGAACAATTATTTCCTGCTGTGGCCCCAGTTGTGTCAATAGGATAATTCATTTGGGAGATTTGCACATTATTAGAAAAGGTTTACAGTGTTTTATCCCTGTAATGACCACAATGTGCTATGTTACATGGTGATTTATGACTCCTTGTGAATTTCCTTCGGATAAACCACGTGTAATTTAACATTCTATACTCTTAAAATTAACTAAAATTACTATCTCTACGTGATACATTTGCAACACAGAGAGGGGTAGATTTGAAGGTTAAGTTACAAAAGCATGTAAAAGCAGGATATGTGTTTTATAGTAATAATTCATATAATAAACCTACAGTTTTAAGGAAAGCCAATTCAATTCATAAAAAAGGCATGATAGTATTAACTTTGCTCTTATAATAATAATAGGCATCCAGTCAGCAAATATTTTTTTTTTAACTATACGCAGTTTTTTTTAACTATACGCAGTTTGTCAGGTCCAACAGGGAACATAAAGTTATCTAGAATTTTGCTCCTATTCTCAAAATCGTTACAAATTTCTCCTACTCCCTTCCTTTGTTTCCATCATACCAGAGTCAAAAAAATAAACAAAACTAATACCAGAAGCTTTTCTCTGCCTTCTTTCCAGACTTCCTCCTGGAGCGAGCTAATGTTACTGATTTAATAAAATCCATTTTATGCCACACAGCCAATTGTAATCGCAAGTGTAGAGTCAGCTCATGTCCCCCTGGGAAAACTCTGAGCTTGTCACAGTATTAGCCTCTTTAAGAAGAGAACTCAGAACTGTTTTGTTCCTGCTCAAGAAGAGAGGTTGTTTCCCCTTCTCTCTCCCTGCCAACCAGGGGCATTTAAACTCTCCATTGTTAAACCAACTAAACTCCTGTTTTTGCTCCAGGGAAAAGGGCGGGGGCTCCGCCTCACACTTCTCTGCCCTCCATATACTTCCTCAGACTCACCCCTGTTCCTTGGGGCCACTGAAACACACACCCAAAATGCAGGTAAGTTTGGTCAGTGATCAGTGACATAAGTACCTCCCTGTCTCCAGGGCAAGGGTTCACATTGTAGAATAACCCAGATCCCATCTTACTTTTCCTTGTATTTCCAGAAAAGTATTTTTGCATTTATTTTTTATAAACACTTTTATATTACTTCTTGCTTTTTAATTTTTACAGTGCTATGTTGTTTTCTGCCATACAACAATGCAAATCAACCAGAATCATACACACATCACTTCCCTCTTAGTCTCCCTCACTTCCCCCACCTGCCACCCCTCTAGGTCATCACAGAGCACCAGACTGGGCTCCCTGTGCTATACAGCAGCTTCCCACCAATGATCCATTTCACACAGGATAGTGCATGTATGCTGGATGCTCCTTTTCCCATTCGTCCCACACAGTCCCTCTCCCACTGTGCCTATACATCCATTCTCTCTACATCTCCATTCCTTCCTTGCAAATAGGTTCATCAACGCCATTTTTTAGATTCCATATATATACATTAATGTATTCTATATCTTTTTTCTTTCTTGACTTACATACTTCACTCTGTATAACAGGATTTAGGTACACCAACCTCACTAGAACTGACTCAAACACATTCTTTTTATAACTCAGTAATATCCCATTGTATATATGTAGCACATCTTCATTCATTCATCTATCAGTGACATCTAGGTGACTTCCATGTCTTGGCTACTGTCAAAAGTACTGCAATGAAAATTGTGGTGCATGTATACTTTAGAACTGTAGTTTTAAGAGTTAAATGATGGGCCATAAGCTTTCTTTTTAATTATTTTACACACTTTCACCTGTTGGGCTGATGGACTTGCTTTCCAGAGCTTTAGAATCAGATGAGAGTCCCGTGAGTAGAAACTCTACAGGGGACACATTGGAATACACAAAAGAAACAATCAGAAATACTACACAGAAATCACCAATAACTAGAAAGGAGCTGGTCACTGGAGGTATCGAAATAGAAAATGAAAAAAAATTTGGCAGCAGTATTATAAGGGAAATCCAAAAACCAGATCAGTTCGTACTACAAGGAATTTCTCTTTTTCCCTGTTTTCTATTCTCCAAGCCAGGCTTCAGCAATACTGAACCGTGAATTTTGTTTTTGCTTGGTAAATGGCTACCATTTAAATTTAAAACTGATTATTTGAGTAAGTTTTATGGTTACAAGATTAATGTGCCATAAAGAAATATTATTTACTTATCTTAGAAAGAAAAAAGTAACAAGGAATGGCTTGTTAAGTCTACTGTACTATTATGCCAATTATTGGTCAAATTTTGTCTCATACCTGTAGTTGACCTGGAGGGAAAAATAAACTATTAGAAGCTACTTAAAGCTTCCTGGCTCATGGAAAAAGCAAGAGAGTTCCAGAAAAACATCTATTTATGCTTTATTGACTATGCCAAAGCCTTTGACTGTGTGGAAATTGTGTAAAAATTTTACCACAGTAAACTGTGGAAAAATCTGAAAAAGACGGGAATACCAGACCCCTGACCTGCCTCTTGAGAAATCTGTATGCAGGTCAGGAAGCAACAGTTAGAAGTGGACATGGAACAACTTAATGGTTCCAAATAGGAAAAGGAGTACGTCAAGGTTGTATATTGTCACCCTGCTTATTTAACTTCTATGCAGAGTACATCATGAGAAACACTTTACTGGAAGAAACACAAGCTGGAATCAAGATTGCTGGGAGAAATAGCAATAACCTCAGAAATGCAGAAGACACCACTCTTATGGCAGAAACTGAAAAGGAGCTAAAAAGCCTCTTGATGAAAGTGAAAGAGGAGAGTAAAAAAGTTGGCTTAAAGCTCAACATTCAGAAAACGAAGATCATGGCATCTGGTCCCATCACTTCATGGGAAATAGATGGGGAAACAGTGGAAATAGTGTGAAACTTTATTTTGGGGGGCTCCAAAATCACTGCAGATGGTGATTGCAGCCATGAAATTAAAAGATGCTTACTCCTTGGAAGAAAAGTTATGAGCAGCCTAGATGGCATATTCAAAAGCAGAGGCATTACTTTGCCGATTTAGGTCTGTCTAGTCAAGGCTATGGTTTTTCCTGTGGTCATGTATGGATTTGAGAGTTGGACTGTGAAGAAGGCTGAACACCGAAGAACTGATGCTTTTGAATTGTGGTGTTGGAAAAGACTCTTGAGAGTCCCTTGGACTGCAAGGAGATCCAACCAGTCCATTGTGAAGAAGATCAGCCCTGGGATTTCTTTGGAAGGTCTGATGCTAAAGCTTCAACTCCAGTACTTTGGCCATCTCATGCAAAGAGTTGATTTATTGGAAAAGACTGATTCTGGGAGGGATTAGGGGCAGGAGGAGATGGGGACAACTGAGGATGAGATGGTGGATGACATCACGGACTTGATGGAAGTGAGTCTGAGTGAACTCCGGGAAATGGTGATGGACTGGGAGGCCTGGCATGCTGCGATTCATAGGGTCACAAATAGTCGGACAGGATTGAGTAACTGAAGCTTCCTGAGAGAATCTGGAAATGATTTATTTCACTTACCAGCATGATGAGATTGGGAATATTATAACAGAATATTGCAATATTTTTTGTAGCATTTATCTTCTTAACAACTCTGACAGAGCTTTAGGTGTTCTTTGATAACCCAGAGGCCCTGGTAAGTAATCTGGAACTGCTTCACTCTCCCTTACAGAGTGAACTGAGAGCAAAACAGAGGTTAAAAAGCAAACTAAGTACATTGCTCAATATTTTGAATACACTGCTCTCTAGCCAGTCATCTTCAGAAATGTGGTTGAGTTGAAGGATTAATTAATAAAAGTTGCTTTGTGCTGTGCCAGTAAATGTAAAGTTTGATTCATACTAATTTTCGATTCCATTAGTAAAACTGTGGATAATCTCCAATGCCAGCATAAATTACTGAAGTTCCAATAGAGCAGATACTTATGTGTATTTCCTATTAATCGGTACTCTTTTAGATTGTAAATGACAGATCCTCAACTGAAAAAAGATCTTAAGGACAAGAACAAGACATTGCAGACTCACAGAAATTAAGACATAAATTTCTTCATGGAACTTATTTTATATTTTTCTGCTACACATACTTTATATAACTATGTTCATTTTGTGCCATAGGAAGATTGCAGTTTGCAACATAGCTATTGTATATACTATGTAAGCTTGATACTCAGTTGGCACAAAAGTAACTCATTGTTTCAATTTCAAGGTTCAGAGATATTGCTGGCTAGTTAGTTTCATAGATATTAAATGTCAATCATTCCTCTTACCCCAAAATAAAAATATCACCAAAAATCTCAAAAGTTTTTTTTTATTAATTTGACCCTGTGATTATATATATGTGTGTGTATGTATTGAGTTGACTCATCAGAAAAGACTCTGATGCTAGGAGGGGTTGGGGGCAGGAGGAGAAGGAGACGACTGAGGATGAGATGGCTGGATGGGAGTCTAAGTGAACTCCGAGAGTTGGTGATGGACAGGGAGGCCTGGCGTGCTGCGATTTATGGAGTCGCAAAGAGTTGGACACAACTGAGCAACTGAACTGAACTGAACTGAACTGATTAAGTAGTAATGAGGTTTTGGTTTGTTTTTAAATAAACAAATGATGCATCTGCTTTTAGTGTAACAGGGATAGGTATAAGGAGACCACACACTGTGATAACATCAGTCTCTATTGTTGTTTCTTTCTACTTGACATTTTCCTTTTCTCGTTTCTTCATCTGGGTTTCAAACCAGCCATGATGTGTGTGTTTTCTGGGTTCACCTTGGCTCCTTGTGATCTGAATCCTCAGCAAGGAATTAGCTCCTCCAGTTGCTAGACTGGATCACATTCCCTGGTGATGCTTTTAAAGTCCAGTCTGCATCCTATGCTTCCTTCCTCCTCTTCTCTTTTTCTGAGTTGACAACACAGCCGTATGCCACTTTTTCTTCTCCCTCCGCACCACTCCTGGCTTCAAACCACCTCATCCCTGCAGGCCAAGACTACATATTCTGGAGTCAAATGACTTCGGCAGTTTCTATTGTGGAGAAGGCCTTGACTCTGCTCACTCCAATTGTGTAAAAGGCTGAAACTAGGATATCAACGAGGGACCTGACTCAATCTGAAAAAAAAACAAAGAAGGCAGAAACATATCCCCTATGGGTTTTGACAACCACAGTCGTAATCTCAAGTCCATTTTTCCAGCTTTCAGCCATGCAACTGTGGCAGACAGAAGCCGATGAGGTTGCTTTGATCTTTTTAAATTGTAAAAGAAATTCTCCACTGCAAGTGTTCGCATCCAGCAGTCAAAAGGTTCCAGTCAGACACTCAAAGCTTTGCCATCTGAACTCAGGACGCAGGACAACTCATGTCGAGGACAGACATCAGCACTGCGTGACATCCCCAGGTTATGGCCAGACAGGTGGCCCTGTGAGCTGCCGGCAGTAATGGCGGCCCCTCGTCACCCCGCGTTTGCGGGGTCACACATAAATGTAATTAAAGGGCTGGGCTGCTGTGCCTCTGGCCTCAAGGCTAATTCATCACACGCAAATGACACCTTCAGGTGTCCCGTATCATAACAGCCCTCATGGAGAGAAGCAGGATTTAAAACCGACAGCACTGATCCCGACAGACAGCAGAGTTGAAACCAGCAGAGGTGAAAACACAGACTGACAGACGTTGCCGCGAGGCTGACAGGAGGGCTAGGGGACACACTGCCCCTGCCTCTGGTGGAAGTAACTGAAACCAGGAAAATCGCACCCAAGGTGGCTCACTGCTGAGTGTGGAGAAGCACAGGCGTGCACTCCTGCTGCCTCCGTCGTGACTGACAGACGTTGCCGCGAGGCTGACAGGAGGGCTAGGGGACACACTGCCCCTGCCTCTGGTGGAAGTAACTGAAACCAGGAAAATCGCACCCAAGGTGGCTCACTGCTGAGTGTGGAGAAGCACAGGCGTGCACTCCTGCTGCCTCCGTCGGAAAGACGCTCGGTGCTCCGGCCGCCAACGTGAGCGCGCATGCGCGCACGTCCACGCACGCAGACCCTCTGCCCCACGGCCAGCCGGGAGTCCCAACTTCCTTCCGGTTCAGTCCAGCGTGGAGCAGGGTGCTAGGCTCCTAAGTCTCGCTGAAGACTGAGCCTGCCAGGCCCCTGACCTTCTTGCAGGTTTATTTTCTCCTCATGTGTCGGCCCTTTCTGACTCCGTATCTTTTCTTATGTGCAAGCTCTGTCCAGGCCGGTCCGCTCCATCATCTGGCTTACCTAAGTCACTTGGGAAAATTACACTCGAGAGCAAGAGAGACTTGCCGGCCCTCAACCTCGGAGATCCTTGGGTTTCTCATCAGGCGTTTTTGTCTGTGTGCAGAACTGGGCCTCTGCTACTGCGTCAGGATGTGCATTGAGGGGTGATGGGGAGGATGGTTGTTTTGTTTTGGTGTGTGTGTGTGTGTGTATTTTGTTTTGTTTTCTACAGGGAGTGGCACCCACTCGACCGGTACGGAACCCCCACTCAAGTGCCTTGAGCCCTGAATGCAGTGCGCTCGGTTTTCTCTGCAACCAAATCCCCTCTGCTCTCGATTTGTAAACAGCTCAGCTCTGCCTGCATAATATGTGAGCCTGCGATGCCAGCGCTTCGCTGTGCCCTTCTCTGCTCCCAGCCAAGTACACCTGCTGCCCAGGGCTCCGGCTGCCGCGGCCGCTGCTGCTATCATCGTGCTCTGCCATCGCGTGCCCTGCTGCTTGCTGGGCTGGCGGTGCATCCTCGGCGTGGGGAGGAATGTTTATTAGTTTTAATTGGTGGACACGGCTGAGCAGTGACATTTGGGTAGCGTTGTGTGTCATTCACCCTGCATCAGGTGCCGGCTGTGATGGCAGATGTAGGTGGATCCACTTAGAATTCAACCTACAGATGAATGTCTTTCCAGAATAAGGCAGCTGCTGTGTCTCTCCCCTAGGTAGGGGAACATACACTATTCCCTTTCTTATATTGACTCTGATGCCTTCCTAAGAGGAACAGTTTTATTAAAATTTAGACTAGAATGCAATAGTTTCATTCAAAAATAGATAAATAAATAAACCCATCCTCTCTCCCAAATCCCTAAATCTGTAGCCTATGAATACGAGTGAGCACCTTCCCTTTCGTGTGACCCAGCATCTCTCAGAATTGATTGGTAACATTCCCTATGTTGCAAAAATTTATTTATTTCCTGGGTAGTATGCTGAACATCAACTTAGCAAATCTTTTGATACACAAATAAAATGTTTCCCTTTCAGATTCTACTCAATTCAACTCTGCAACTGATCTGTCCCTAGTAAGAAGCCAGGAAGCTGCCTGCTTTTCGGTCTAAAGATTGAGTTTTTATGTGTTTCACTCCTCTTCTAAAGGGGTCAAGCAACCAGACCGTAGTAGAGTCAGGTGGAAGTACCCGCAGTCCTTTCAGAAACAGTGGATCTGCGAGATACATGTTGTCTCCTTTGGGTGCTTGATCCCTGGACAGTGGTACAAAATCTCCCTCTCTCTCACACACACACACACAGAGCACCAAACCTCAGCACACAGTCATTTTCTCAGGATTTCTTCTTTTACTTCATCCCCTCAGCAAAGTCTAGCCTTCCCTAGACCAACAGAAGCAAGAAACTTGGCTTGGTATTGTTGCTTTATGCTTTAATAAGGGTGATGAGTGTCATGTATAGCTGCTTCTTGTTTATACATTTGTATCAGTCTCAGCTGCCGCAGGAGTTGAGTGGAGAGGGGACTCTGTGGCTTCAAAGCACAGATTTAGCAATTGCAAAGCACTTCTGCCACCTAGCGGGGCAGCCAAGGCGGCACTCATTGGAAAATGTAGATATGTCTATAGAGCCAGTGAAAATCAACTTGGTAAACTTTGGTTTCAGTTTAAAAGGAGACAATTACAGCATATAACCTATGTCTTCAAATGCAGTAATTAAAAGTGACCTAAAAGTAATGTTTAATGATGCCAGCTCTTTAAGCAGTAAACAGCTAACCAAAATACCCTATGCTGGTAACTAATTACAGTGTTCCCAGTTGTTGATTTATAAAACAAAGTGACCCAAGCAAATGAAATCACTATATTGAATTTCTTCTCCGGAGTCTCAGAGTTTTTTAATTTTTTTTTCCATCTGTTGTTTAACTGTATACTGCTCCAAAGTACAGGGATGAATTGGAGTGTTATTATAAATGACACGATTGTTAGCTTGGAAAAACATACAGCTCGCGTCGTAGCACAGAATCAGTGCCCCAGAGTCACAGAAGGTGCCCCTTATCCTAAAAGACTGGAAAAGAGAGAGCAGTCAGGATGTATGTAACATGCACCATAATATAGTCATTATTGAATCCAATCTTCATATAGCTATAAACAACACAATATTTAAAGACTGCAAAATAAAACAATTATTAAATTGTTTCCAAATTGCTGCTGAGTGGATCTCTGCTACTCTTTTAAGACCAGTGAATGTGCTGTGCAATGGAATCATTCTATACATACTGTGGAGTTGATTCCTATTCAAAAGACAACAGGATTCCAGAAATAATGAGGATTCTGAAAGGATCTTAGGAAAACTGTCCAAACAGCAGATGGTATGGATCCTTATGGATACGCAGGATTCAATAGTGAGATTTCAATAATGCTAAAGATGTAGAGATTGCAGAATCAAGGGTCGTTGTTCTCCCCTCTAAAAATGTAAAATAAGAAAACAAATCCTATGCATAATTTATGGATGCCCCAGGATAGTCTTAAATTATGCAATTCACATATCCACAAAAAGTTGCTTAATATATTCCTTAGTAACTTCATCCACTGGCCGCACTCCGCCCCCACGCCCAAATACACACACCACTTTATTTCTGAGACAAGTCAGTTAGAGAAGGATGTCTGTATCTGCCGAGTGTGTAACATTCATTTCTAAAGCAAATACACTGGCGAGCAGGGAAGCACAAAGGCATTTAATAACTAAATGCTTCTTTTATCAACTCAGTGGTCTTCCCTGCTTAGAAAGCTTCTGAAACATGCACAATGGGATTAAAAGCACTCTCAATAAAGTTCATTACCTCCACAATCCTTTCCATCTTCCTGTGAAATTAACTATCTCCTATATGTACATCTACTTAAGGTAGTAATTTAATGGCAGTACATCTATATCTAGGAGGGTTATTTTTCCCTTGGGTCTGCTTCACACTCAAAGATCTCTTCATAGTGTTTAGAAAAAACACCAGAAATGCTGTTTTCCTTCTGTTTTAGAGAGATGAGGGAGAAAAGGACAAAGGAGAACAATCAAAGCAATTTTAAAGTGATCATCTTAGAAAATAGTAAAGCCACAAATATGAGTGCTCAGTAAGGAAGGAAGATGAACCATGAGTATACACACTTGATTTGCACTAAATAATGTCTTAAATTTTTAGTTTTTCATCTTACACTCTCATCTCTTCCTCTCTGCATCACCCCCCACTATACATATGCAATCTTGGTCTGTCTTTTTATTTAGGAAAATCATGTTTATTTCCCCTATTTTCATACACATTCAAGGTATGCATTCTTAAGCCTACTCCTCTTTTTTTAGGTAGAGCTCTGATTTGGTACCCTTTTTTACTCCTCTCACCCTTGACTCAAACTGAGCTTCTACCCAGCAGGAAACCCCAGCTTGCTGAAATGAGTCATCATCATCTCTTCTCTGGTGAGCATGTGAATTAGGTCTTCTCAGTATTGGAGGAGATGGGCTGAGAAAGGGCTTCCCAGGTAGTGCTAGTGGTAAAGAACATGCGTGACAATACAGGAGACATAAGAGACCGTGGTTCCATCCCTGGGTTGGGAAGGTCCCCTGGAGGAGGGCATGGCACCCCACTCCAGTATTCTTGCCTGGAGAATCCCATGGACAGAGGGGCCTGGCAGGTTCACAGGATCACAAGGAGTCGAACATGACTGAAGCGACTTAGCATGAAAGCCGTACTGAGGAAGAGGAGGAGGAGAGCTCTGAATTCCTGTAACAACTCCAGGGATAGTCTTTCTTTGTACATCTGGACATGGCTCTTTTTAACTATGTCTCTTGGAACTGTCACATACATCCTACATCCCTGAATGTAACCTTTAGGAGGATGGTAGAGGATGAATGGAATTTAAGTCTGTGATGACTTTGCACCCAGGGGTCCACTAATCCCAGAGGCCCTGACCTTTAAGTAAAAGTTCGTGTACTTTGGCCAAAGGGACCCTCATTATGCTTTTGTTTAATGACCTGCAGCTAAAAAGACTCCAGATGGCTCCCGAATATGTTTCCTTTCAATACTTTCAATTCTAAAACCTTGACCTTGTCTGCTTTACTACTCAAAATTACCCTGATGATTCTATCTTTTCTTTTCTACATAGGTTCCTCTCGAATCCTATAGATTTCACTTTGTAATTATCTCTTGAATCAGTCTTTTCTTATCTATTTCACATTCACTCTTTTAGTTCACTCCCTCATAATTTTTCTCTTGAAGTCTTGTTAAAGCCTCATAACTCCTTTATCTCAAATAAATTCTTTGCCTCTAGGATGATCTTGTAAGTTTCAAATACAGTAGGTCATTTTCTATGCTTCAATGCATATCAAAATGTTTCTCTGTATTTACGTTCAAGACAAACCCTTTTATGTGATTAATCATCACTTCTTTACTTTTTTCTTTCTTGTCTTTTTTTTTTTTTTGCTTTTTCCTGCTTGCTATATGCTAGATTTTTAAACATTTATTAAAATATATCTGATTTACGATGTTGGGTTAGTTTCAGGTGTACAGCAAAATGAATCAGTTATACATATATCTTTTTCATATTATTTTCCTATGTAAGTTATTAAAGAATATTGAGTAGAGTTCCCTGTGCAATATAGTAGGTCCTTATTAGTTGTCTCAAAAATAGAAACAGACTCACAGATCTCTCTGAGAAGCCAGCCCTCTCACTCTAACTTCCGTTTTGTTTACATGCCCACCTTCCGCTTATCTCTCACCATCCTTGCCTGGTATGGTGCTCAACACACTGTAATGTCATTTTTATTGCTGTTTTTGTGTGTGTGAATTTATCCTCTACTGAATGAGCTGTTTCAGAGCACAGAGCATAACTTTACCAGTACTTCATACCATGAAGAAGAGCTCTCAATAAATAATTTCTGATAAATGACAATATCTAACGGCTTCCTAAGTTATAAAATAACAATTCTAAAAGGCACAAGGCTAGTTAGCAATGCAAATGCAGTTAGAATTGAGGAGAACTTTTTATTTCAATATGCTGTTTCAGATTTAGTTTACTCTAGACCCTAGTGGTTCAAACTTAGAACTGTCATTTAAGACAAATAGCTTCTTCAAAAGACTTTACCAGAGCCTTATAGTTAGAATTGCTTGAGGCAGAACTTTTAACCTTCCTATCATCCTCCTCCTTATTTACAAAACAGAGGCAATAGTATTGCTCATCTCTTTTTGCCACGGAATGATTAATGTAAGGGTCAGTGAAACCAATATCCATGGAAATGATTAAAGGCAAGGTTAGAACTCAAAAAGAATATCCTCATGCTCTTTTTTAGCTTGCTAATATCCTTCTGTGTATTTACTGAATGCAAGAAATTTACTCATAGTACAATTCTGAGTACATTCTTCCTATCATCCTCCTCCTTATTTACAAAACAGAGGCAATAGTATTGCTCATCTCTTTTTGCCATGGAATGATTAATGTAAGGGTCAGTGAAACCAATATCCATGGAAATGATTAAAGGCAAGGTTAGAACTCAAAAAGAATATCCTCATGCTCTTTTTTAGCTTGCTAATATCCTTCTGTGTATTTACTGAATGCAAGAAATTTACTCATAGTACAATTCTGAGTACATTTTTCCTGTCGCTTCTAAGAACGTAATATGAGACAAACAAGAAGAACACATCATCTGTACATACCCTTCTGTGTTAAAAATTAAACCTAACATCTTTCTATTTCACTCTTTATGTGTCAGGCAACAAGCCCTTTACCCTGTAACGTTATATTTCAATGCATTTAATCAATTATACATTTATACCCTGAAATGCTGTGCACTTGGGTTCTGCTCAGTATGTAACAGTATAAATACAATGGTTCTATGGGGAATAATCATAATAGTTAGAATGAAGTGAAGTTTGAGTTGTCTTTCTGAATATTTTAAGCATGATGAGAGCTATGTTGCTATGTAGATAAAAACAATATCTTCTAGACAGACTCATTTCTCATCTTCCTCAGTTATCTCCTCACATGTTAGTATGAGGAAGCCTTTCTCAGCTATTCTGTTTAAAATGGTACCCCCGCTCCTATGCACTCCATCTCTCTCTCTCTCTCTCTCTCTCTCTCTCACACACACACACACACACACACACACACACACACACAGTCCTCTCTCTCTCTCCCATCCTCCCCCTCAGCCTTTTTTCCCCTCTTTCCTTCCTTTCCTTCCTTCCAATTTTCTTTCCTGGGCATTTTTTCCTGCAGCTTTATCACCTCTGAATCACACAACCCTAGATGACACACCATTTATTTTACTTTGACACACCCTTTATTTGTTTGTTGACACCTTGCCTGTCTCTTTCCACAGAGTGTAAGACTCCTGAAGGCAAAGGCAGGTTTCTTCATGCCCGTTACAGCATTCAGCAAGTATAAGGTACTCAATAACCAAGCACTGGAATAATGAATATCTTACGCTGCAGAGATCATTTCAATTTGAAGATTCTCTCAAAAAATGAGCTATTTTTCCATAAAAACATTTTTATTTTTGTCCATTTTACTGAAGAATCATTGATTTATAAGGTTATATTGGTTTCAGAAGTATATCATAGTGATTCAGTATTTTTATAGATTATGCTCCATTTAAAGTTATTACAAAGTAATGACCATTTTTCCTTGTGTTGTACAAGGTATCCTCATAGCTTGTTTATTTTATACATACTAGTTTGTATATCTTAATTGCCCTAACCTATTTTGCCTCTCTGCCTTCCCTCTACAATTCATCCTCTATATCTCTGAGTCTACTTCTGTTTCATTACATATGCTTGTTTTGTTTTTGAGATTCCACATTTAAGTGATGGGCTTCTCAGGTGGCACTAGAGGTAAAGAATCTGCCTGCCAATACAGGGGAAGCAAAACACATGGGTTCAATCACTGGGTTGGGAAGATCCCCTGGAGTAAGAAATGGCAATCTGCTCCAGTATTCTTGCCTGGAAAACCCCAGGGAGCCTGGTGGGCTGTAGTGCATGGAACCACAGAGTTGGACACAACCTATAAGGGATAAAATGGCATATTTTTCTTTCTCTGTCTGATTGATCAACCACAATGAGATATTATCTCACACCTGCCACAGTGACTCTCATCAAAAAGAACACAATAATAAATGTTGGTGAGGCTGTGGAAAAAAGGGAATACTTGTACACTGTTGGTGGGAATGTAAATTGGTGCAGTATCTATGGAAAACAATTTGGAGATTTCGTAGAAAAGGACCCTGTGACCTGTGACCTGCTTTGTTTTCTTGATACTTAAGTATCTTCAAAGGTCATCCTCTAAATGGTTTTAGCATCTTCAGTAGTTGTCAACTGTCATTTAATGTCACCTGGCTTTTCTAGATGTTAAGCATTTCTATCATGATATCCTATTCAGAAATCTTCTCAAGTGAGCCCTTTGAAATCTATTAGCACAGTTTCTTACACAGCAACTCATGGGTAGAGAAACACAGCTGATAAAAAGACTAAAAGAAAATTAATGATTCCACATTTTGTTTCACTGCTTTAAAGAGATTGTTTATCCTCTGAGATACAAAATATGATGATAAAAGTTAAAAGAATAGAATCACTTATAAATGGATCACCCAAACCCACACAAACGCTCTGTGTAACTATCAGCCCATGTACCACTAAGGAAGATAAATAGAAGAAAGTTTGTTTCTAAGACAACAGCACTTCCTTTTATGTCTTATGCTATAATAATAGTTCTGTGACTCGGGATCATCTGGAATTTGGCCAGGAATAAAACAGTATGAATTAACAAAACAGTTAATTTAAGTACCTCTTCAAAGGATCAAAATAAACAAGAAAACTAATTTTATTGATTAAAAGCAAGTACTACAGTAATCTCATAACAATTTATATTGATTGAGCTATCATAATGAGGTAGAATTTAAATATTTAAAAATATATTTTAATTAAAGTTGTTACTGATAAGAGCAACACACCTACTAATTTTGAAGGGTTACTTTCCTGACCATATCAGAAAAAAACAGATTAAGTTTATCATACATGAATTTCCTTCTCAATATTTTCCTATCCTTCTCAATACCTAATGTGCTTACTCATCCTGACCATGCCTACATTTTCTCTATAAAATGGAAAGAATAACAGCGACACACTTGAATGAATTTTTAAAAAATCATAGACTGAGAACAGCTATGCGTGTTCTGTATAAAAATTATTTCAGGAAAAATACAGTAAATTAACACCACGAATAATTCTGATTCCAAAAATATTTCACATATACTTAATTCTACATAAATGATAAGACCTTTATTTTATTAACTATTATATTTCAGTCTTGGAGAAGGAAATGGCAATCCAATCCAGTATTCTTGCCTGGAGACTCGCATGTACTGAGGAGAACGGTGGGCTGCAATCCCTGGGGTTGCAAAAAGTCTGACATGACTGAGCTACTGGGCACATACTTCAGTTGTATGAATGTTATTACCAGAACATGTGTTTTTAACAAATATTTCAAGCATTTTCTTCTCATCAGATATCCAAAAAAGGAAAGAATATTAAAATGCATATTTAGATTGAAGTATTCTTTTTTAAGAATTACCTTTGCATATTTTAAAATTAAGTTTCATACAGCATGTTGATGAAATACATTTAAAAAGATCCCTTACTCCTGCCCTCACCAATTTTTCCACAAATAAAAACAGTCTCAAGATTATTAGACAATTCAGTAAAGTGTTTGCTTTTTTTTTTTTGGTTTGTTTGTTTTTGAAGTTACTTGTAAATTCAATTCAAGAAAAGATACAAATGAGAGAAGAAAAGAGATGTGATAAATTTAAAGAATAACTAATAAGTTCCTGCTATGATTAAGAGGGAAATATACATAGATAAGATTCGATAACACAAGCCAAACTGTGATAAACTCCAAAAGGTAGAAACAAAGTCCTAAATGCCTTGAAAACAAATGAATTATTTTATTTTTCTTTTGCTTTTTAAAATCGAAGTATAGTTGATTTGTACTGTTGTGTTACTTTCTAGTGTACACCCAGATTCAGGTATGTCAGATTCTTTTCCATCATTCTTTATATTATTGTTACATTATTGTTTTATTCACTAAGTCATGTCTGGGTTTTGCAGTGCCATGGATTCCAGCCTGCCAGGCTCTCTGTCCATGGGATTTCCCAGGCAAGAATATTGGGATGGGTTGTGATTTTCCTTTCCAAGGGATCTTCCCGACTCAGGCATCAAAACCGTGTCTCCTGCATTGGCAGGGGGATTCTTTACCACCAAGCCACCTGGAAACCCCACCGTTCATTACCGGATAGTGATTATAGTTCCCTGTGCTATACACTAGGACCTTGCTGTTCATCTATTTTATATATAGTAGGATGTATCTAATGGGCTTCCCTGGTAGCTCAACTAGTAAAGAATCCACCTGCAATACAGGAGACCTGGGTTCCATCCGTGGGTCGGAAAGATCCCCTGGAGGAGAACATGGCAACCCACTCCAGTATTCTTGCCTGGAGAATCCCATGGACAGAGGAGCCTGGTGGGCTACAGTCTATGGGGTCGCAAAGAATCAGACACAACTGAGCATAGCACAGCACAGTATTCACCTATGACAAACCTAGACAGAATATTAAAAAGCAGAGGCATCCCCTTGCCAACAAAGGTCCATCTAGTCAAAGCAATGGTTTTTCCAGTAGCCATGTATGGGTTTGAGAGTTGTATCATAAAGAAAGCTGAGTGCCAAAGAATTGATGTTTTCAGACTGTGATGCTGGAGAAGCCCCTTGGACAGCAAGAAGATCAAACTAGTCAGTCCTAAAGGAAATCCACTCTAAATATTCATTGGAAAGACTGATGCTGAAGTTGAAGCTCCCAATACTTTGGCCACGTGATGTGAAGAGCTGACTCACTGGAAAGGACTCTGATGCTGGGAAAGATTGAGGGCAAAAGGAGAAGGGGTCAGCAGAGGGTGAAATGGTTATAGAGTATCACTGACTCAACAGACATGAGTTTGAGCAAACTCCAGGAGATAGTGGAAGACAAGAAAGCCTGGCATGTTGCAGTCCAGGAGATCACAAAGAGCCTGACATGACTTCGTGACTGAACAGCAGCAACAGTATGTATCTGCTAATGCTAAACTCAAAATTTATTTCTCCCCGGTCCCCTTTCCCCTTTGGTAACCATAAGTTTGCTATGCAAGCTCACATTTCAGTCTGAATTATAACACAGGCAAAGGAATACTAATACAAAGGTTAAAGAAAAAATACTGAATCAGAATACTTTATTTTTATTTCATTCTAGTAAGACCAAACAATATGCTAGTGAGCCAAACATTCACTTGCTTTCTGGAAGGTTTTCCAGAATTTGTTCCTCCATTCTCATTGGTTTCCTTTCAGGGCCTCACAGTAAGCCTTTTGAAATTGAAGTTTATAGACAGACCAGAGAAAGCAATGGCACCCCACTCCAGCACTCTTGCCTGGAAAATCCCATTGACGGAGGAGCCTGGTAGGCTGCAGTCCATGGGGTCGCTAAGAGTCAGACACAACTGAGCATCTTCACTTTCACTTTCATGCAGTGGAGAAGGAAATGGCAACCCACTTCAGTGTTCTTGCCTGGAGAATCGTAGGGACTGGGGAGCCTGGTGGGCTGTGTCTATGGGGCCACACAGAGTTGGACACAACAGAAGTGACTTAGCAGTTAGCTACAGACAGGCGTTTCAATACCGCCTTTTGTTCATGTTCCTTCAACCACTTTCAACACATCAGATTGCTCATTATTTAGGGAATAAGATTTCATTAAACACTACATTAAATGCCCCACTAAAATCAATACACAGGATACCTGCTTTGTGGCCTTTATTTACTGAAATTTTGGTTCTATCAAGACCCAGAAAAAAAACAGCTCTCTATATAGGATATCTATGAGTCATGTTTATCTGTCTTTTGAGAGTTAGCACATAATTTTTCTTAAAATTTGTTCTTTTACTTTACTAGGAAGAAGATTAGACATATTTGAGTAAAATATTCAAACTGAATTGGCTTGCCTACTTTCAAAATCACAAGAGAATGACACATTTTAATCTATAATGTTTTATATTTTTCAGGTTCTGTGACTTCTAAAAAGTCAATCATTCTTTATTTGATAATGTGTTCATTCACTTAAACAAGTTGTATCCACTGTGTTGTCAGTTTTCCATGATTAAAATACACTTTATAATTGAATTACTTTGGTTCTGTATGCCCAATTATCTAGTTATTGGAAAGTTTGTGTACTTGAATGTGAAATGTTTTGGCTAAACTGAAAAACCTGCCTGCAAAAGACATAAATACATACCACTTTAAATATTGTGAGTAGTTTATAAGGATAGCATCAATGGACTTGTTCAGTCACTAAGGTGTGTCTGACTCTTTGTGGCCCTATGGACTTTAGCACACCTGGCTTTCCTGTCCTTCACTATCTCCTGGAATTTGCTCAAACTCATGTTGGTGATGCCATCCAACCATCTCATTCTCTGTTGCTTCCTTCTCCTCCTGTCCTCAATCTTTCCCAGCATCAGAGTCTTTTCAAAACACTAAATATCTAGGCAGACTCACTAAACCTATAGTCTTAAAACCAAACTTTTTTGGCCACAGGGGATTGTTGAGCCATTGGCCACAGGGGATTGTGAAGTAACTGGGGGCTCTGGTTCCTCTAGCCATGCTAACCCTGGCTACTCTAGCTAAGAAGGTGAGTAAGGGTAAGTCGGCAGTAAGTATTGAAATGATACACAGCCACAGATTGCAGCTTGATTAATTTTTGGTCTAAAAGTATGGGTGATTTCTACATAGCTGTAGTTTGCTTTTAAAGCAGAAACTCTGAGCTCATCATATCTGCTTTCCATCTCTTAATGTCAAGAGTGTCACACGAATGAAATTACAGAAAGGCAAATTACTCATTGATCCATAAATAGTTAGACTGTACAGTGTTTGAGCAGAGAGGATGCCTATGGAGCATCTGCTTTAACCGCCTTATTTTGTATATGGGGGGAAGGGTTCCACTGACAACAGGCAGCTTTCTCAGAGGAGCACAGCCAGTTAGAAGCAAGAGTAGCACATAACTTCTACTGAACCCATCTGAAATTCTACCCATAATGCTACACTCCCCTCATTCTTCCAGAGGAGGATAATTTTGTTGGTGAGTTTACAGGATTCAAAGTCTCTATGAAAAAAATTTGCTATAATATCTAGAATTGCTGTAAGGCATTCTAGAATTCCCAGGACTACTAAGGTATGCAGATGGGCACTATAATGATGACTTGTTCAGAATTCATTGCTATCTCCTATACTTAAACTAAATATTTTGTTCACTGTATTCAATTTTATAAAAAGAAAGATCAGAATAAAGCAAGAAAAGCAATGATCTCTTCTTATAAAACCTTATTCTATCACATGTTTTCTACTCCCATCAACATGATATTTTTTTAAAACTCTGTATCTTCAACCAAAATCTCCCTTCTGTACCCCAGACCTCACTGTTTAATAGTCAACACTATTTAATGACCATGAGCACCTCACACTCAAAATGTCAAAAGTAGAATTCATCATGTTTCTCCAGTGCCCATGAGAAACTCATGTTTCTCCAGTGCCCACTCTTCACAACACAACCCAGTGAATACCAATTATTCCAGGCTCCATTTCATTATTTTCTGTGATCAAAGAGTATAACTAGCATCCCTGCCTCTAGCAGCCCAGAGTTCCACCCATCAGCAACTCGTGCATCCTGTTTCACGTCCTACATGGAAGCAGTCACAAGAGCTTCTCTGTTGTATAGCCTGTAAGTCTCTCTCCCATCCTCAGTATCTCTATCTGGACTCCCGTTCTTTCTATATCTTCTAATCCCGAAATCAATCACACCTTAGACCAGGGGTCCCCAACCCCAGGCCGTGGACACTAGGCCCAGTCCTCAGCCGGTTAAGAAGCAGGCTGAAGAGCGGGAGGTGAGCGGCAGATGAGCAAGTAGAGCTTCGTCTGGATTTACAGCCACTCGCCATCACGCTCGTCACTGCCTAAGTGCCACCCCCTCTCAGATCCGTGGTGGCATGATAAATATCATGGGCTTGAATCAACCCAAAGCCTTCCCCACCCCAACATCTGCTGAAAAATTGTCGTGGCTGAAACTGGTCCCTGGAGCCAGAAAGATTGGGGCCCACTGCCTTAGACTCTCACATTGTTCTCCTGGATTAATAGAACCACAGCTGAACTGCCGCGCTGCTGCTTTCTCCAAAATGTAAGTGGAGAGCTTGCAATTCTGCTCGGTCCACCTCTTTACAGTGGCATACGAGGACTGTCCTGACCTGGCGCTGGTTATCGCCGCAACCTCATCCTTTCTGATCGTGCTTCACTACTGAATGCTCCCCTGTGTTTAACTTTGCGCCTCTCAGTAAGTTGAGTGTGTTCTTTCCTGTGCAGACCTTTCAGGTGTGTTCTCTGAGAATAATGAACTTCCCCTAGGACTTATCCTGTGGCTTCCCAGGTGGTACAGGGGTAAAAAAATAAAATAAAATCTGCCTGCCGATGCAGGAGATGTAGGAGACAGAGGTGTTATCCCTCTGGTTGGAAAGATCCCTTGGAGGAGGAAATGGCAACCCACTCCAGTTTTCATCCTAATTTTGTTCAATTGAGCAAAGATGCTGTTCCTTCCAAACCAGCTAAGCCATTGTCTCTTTGGGGAAGCTTTTTCTGACTGCCACAAATGTATTAGCTGCTGATCATAACCATTACCATACAAAATTAAATACACTTCAATTAGGAAGTAGCACACTACGTGTGATTTTTTTCATTTTGAGGGTTTGTTTCTTTTTTAATTTCCTTTAAATTTTCTGTGGTTCTACAGCCTCTGATTCAGTAAAACAAGGGAGTTGCATTGAATGAAACTTTAAAATACCTTCTAAATGTAAATATTTTATATTTCTTATAGCATATGAGGTGCTAATTTTAAAGAAGAGGATTTCATAAGCACTTATTATGTATAAATTATTTAACATTCATTTTCTCATTTAATTTGATATTAGTAGGAATACCTTATGTTACCGTAACAGAAACTTAGCTTAAACCACTTTTAATAAAAGAAAGTAATAATTGCACAATTGACTGCACAAAACGAAACAAAACACCAATCTCAAAACAGACATTAGCCCCTGGTACAATTGAATCCAGGGCTCAAACCGTATCTTCAGTACTTGATGTCTCCTTCATTTTTATCTCTTTATTCCTCAGAGTTAGTCTGTTTCTCATATAAGATCTCTTAGAAGCAATGGCCTTGAAAAAAAAGCTCAAGTTTTTCATTATCATTCATTTAATAATTCCAGAAGAAATAGAGTTTTTCTTTCCCAATAATTATAGCAAAATTTCATGATTGGATCTTACTGAACCTACTTGGGTTATGTGCATAATTTCCTGTGATCAGAGACATTCAAAAGCAGAACTAACTGTCCTTAGTACCCAAGCCTAAATTAAGAGTACTGGGGTCAGGCCCACTCAGACCTCCTAATCTGAGATCAGGGTAGGATTTGTTGCCAAAAGATAATCTCTTATTAGAAGAAAAGAGGTTTATGCTAAAATTAGCACATAATCTGCAACAAAATCCAACAATTTGTGAGGCTAGTATTATGATCCCCATATATTTTCTCACCAAACTAGGGGTCAGCACACTTTTTCAGGAAAGGACAAGAGAGTCAATATTTTAAGTGTTTTTGTTTTTGTTTTTTTGAGTCATAGCTTGTCTCTATCACATATTCTACTGTTTTTTTACAACCCCTCAAAAAATGTGAAACGCTTGCTTCACGTGGAGGCTGTATGGGAACCAGCAGTGAGCGGATTTGACTCATGGCCCTGGGCCCTGCACTAGACAGTGATCTGAAGGTAGAATCCGTGTTCTGGTGGTATTGGTACTCTCAGAGCACACAGTGAGTGCTCCGGTAATGTTTGTTTGGTCAGTAAGTGCAGGTTTGGCTCAATTACATTGAGGATTAGAATGAGGATATGAATTTCAAACTCATTTCATACATTTGTTGTTGCTCTTGTTCAGTCGCTCAGTCACGTCCAACTTTTTGTGACCCCATGAACTGGCAGCAGGCCAGATTTCCCTATCTTTCATCATCTCCCAGAGCTTGCTTAAAACCATGTCCATTGAGTTGGTGATGCTATATAACCATCTCATCCTCTGCCACCCTCTTCTCTTTTGCCTTCAATCTTTCCCAGCATCAGGGTCTTCTCAATGAGTCAACTCTTCTCATCAGGTGGCCAAAGAATTAGGCCTTCAGCTTTAGCAGCAGGCCTTCCAATGAATATTCAGGGTTAATTTCTTTTCGGATTGACTTTTAGTCATAGCATGAGAATAACAGAGATGGAAACACTTGCTCAAACACTTACCAAATTTAATCTGACCTCAGCCTACCCTCTTCTCTTTTGCCTTCAATCTTTCCCAGCATCAGGGTCTTCTCAATGAGTCAACTCTTCTCATCAGGTGGCCAAAGAATTAGGCCTTCAGCTTTAGCAGCAGGCCTTCCAATGAATATTCAGGGTTAATTTCTTTTCGGATTGACTTTTAGTCATAGCATGAGAATAACAGAGATGGAAACACTTGCTCAAACACTTAACAAATTTAATCTGACCTCAGCCTTTTGGGGAGAACAGTTTGAAGAAGAAGGGGAGAAGGAAGGAAGAAAGAAAAGAGCTGAGGTGTTAAACAATAATCCTTCATGCAGTCATTAAACATCATAAGGAGAATGCAGTGCGCCTTTCTAATGGTACAGCAGAGGGGAAAATACGAAGAATCTGAGAAAACACATTATTTTAGGGCACCACCCAAACAGTAACTGTCACTGCCTAAAGAACAAGTTCATGAGATAAACTGTCGAGAGAGAGGTAGAAACGTCTCTAGTTATATTTTTAAACACAGAACCTATCTAACTTATGCCTCCAAGCTTCTAAAGCCAAAGCCCTCAGCTTCCCATAGCGATACTTGCTAAGATATACAGCTATGGCAACAATCAAAGGAAGCAGAGCTTCTGTGACAGCTGGAATGAAATACTATGGAGAGAAAAATCACAACTTGATATCTGCGTGTGCGTGCATGCTCAGTTGTGTCCGACTCTTTGCAACCTCATGGATGGTAGCCCACCAGGTTCTCCTGTCCACAGAATTTTCCAAGCAAGATTGCTGGAGTGGGTTGCCATTTCCTACTCCAGGGGATCTTCCTGACACAAGGATCGAACCTGAGTCGCCTACATCTCCTGCACTGACATAGAGAATATTTACCACTGTGCCACCTTGGGGAGTTTTAATTTATGCTATATAGTATTATCTTATTCATCTGTCCTTAATAAACATGTGTCAAAATTTCATGTATGTCATTGTACCACTTCAATCATTCTATTATGTTTTTCCTACCACTATGATCTGACAGTCTTTCAACCTCACATAAATGCCAAGTACTTTGATCCCAACATCTTTTCCACAAGTCATCCCTCGTGAAGTCCTCTTTGCCTCCTCAGGTAGTTTAAAATACACAATCAAGGGAGTAATTACATCCAATCTTAATTTCTTGCTACTCATTATGGCTGAATGGTAGCATCCAAAATGATATGCCCACGTTCTAATTCCAAGAACTTGTGAATGTTATCTTATTTAGGGAAAAAGAGAGAGGTCTTTGCAAATGTAGTTATGTCAAAGATCTTGAGATCATTCTGAATTATTATTAACATGGACCCTAAATCCAATGACAAATGTCCTTATAAATGACACACAATAGACATGCAGAGAAAGTGATATGAAGACAGAGACAGCAATTCTAGTGTTGCGGCCACAAGTAAGAAAGAAGAGAAGGAGGAAATGTGTCCAAGGGGAACAGATATTGGAGTGATGAGGCCACAAGTCAAGAAATGTCAACAGCAACCATAAGCTGAAAGAGGCAAAAAAATATATATATATATATTTCCCCTTAAAGCCTTTGGAGAGAGTTCGCCTGTGCTGACACCTTGATTTCAGACTTCTGACCTCTAGAACTATAAGAGAAAATAAATTTATATTGTTTTAAGCCACCCAGTCTGTAGTGATTTGTTACAGCAACCACAGAAAATTTTGTAGAGTTGTCTGGGTCATGGCAAACCTCCACCTCCTCTGAACCTTAGCCCATGCACTGAACATGGCTGGAGAAAACTCACAACTATTACCATTTTAAACCTATAACTACAAACTTTCCTGGTTGATCTGTGCTCTTTCTAGCCCTTCTCATGAGTGATTTCTTATACTCACTCTTGGCTGGCATTATCACTGTATCTTTCCCTGAAAATAAATAGAAAAAAATCAAAGAAGTTTTATAGACTCTTATCAAGCAGTAGGTAACCATTTATCCTGGATATGTAGATCAGGTATTCATATTCCCCTCTCAACATCTAAGGACTATTCCAGCCCATGAGCTAATCAACCCTTTCTTGCCTATCAAAAGGTCAAGACTCCAAAGATCACGCCATTTCTTCTCTATACATCAAGTTTTCTCTCTCTTGCAGGGGTCCCCAACCTCTGGGATCTAATGCCTGATGATCCAAAGTGGAGGCAATGTAGCAATAACAGAAATAAAGTGCACAATAAAGGTAATGCACTTGAATCATCCCAAAACCACACCACCACCTCCAGTCCATAGAAAAAACTGTCTCCCATGAAACTGGTCCCTGGTGGCAAAGCATCTGGGAACTGCTACTGCACTGAGTTGCATTCAGCATACAAAAATATGCTTCTTTATACCATCTACAGCCATAATTCTTCCTTATGCAGCAAAGCTCACTAAGTTGTCTGAACTGATTCCCTGCAATTCCTGTCTTCTCATTCTGGGTTAAACATACTCTATCAAGTTTTGCCCCTACTCCAACAGTACACTGAGCAAGGTGTCTTAATTGGATGCTGCTAAATTTAGTGATCAATTTCTATTTCCCTCTTTACTTGACTTGTCAGTAACACTCAACACAGTCCCAATGTCTTCCTCCTTGTTAAAGTCTCTTGACTTGGGTTTGAGAACACTACACTCCTGTTTTTATGCCTCCCTCACTGACCATTCTTATTTTCCTTGCTAGTTTCTCCTCTTTTCCCTAGCTCTTAACTTTGTTATATCTCAGGGATTTCCTTTGTCCTCTTTATTTCCCACACTCAAACTTTTTTGTGATCATACTGTCTCATGAATTTAAATATCATCTATTAGTAGGATAATCCTAAGTTTATGTCCCCAGTCAAGACTCTTCTCCCAAACTGCAGACCATATTCACCTCTTTTGTTATCCATTCATTTGCACTTGAAAGTAGACATCTTAAACTTACATCCAAAACAGATCCTTTGAGTTCTCTCCCACAAAATTATCTTTCCACAGCATATTAATGGACAGACTATTATCTATTAATGGATAATGGGTATTATCCACAGTTTATCCATTAGTTAATGGGTTTCCCTGTGTATCAAATGGTAAAGAATCTACCTGCAATGTGGGACATGTAGGTTCAATCCCTGGGTTGGGAAGATGCCCTGGAGAAGTAAATGGCAACCCACTCCAGTGTTCTTGTGTGGGGAATCCCATGGACAGAGGCGCCTGATGATCTACAGTACAAAGGGTCACAAAGAGTCAGATGACTGAGCGACTTTCTCTTCACTTCGTCCATTAATTACTTAGGACAAAACCTTTGGTATGGTATCAGAGACATCTATATATATTTTTTGCATCCCGCATCCAAATTATCAGAAAATACTGTAGGTTCTATATTGTAGGTTCTCCAAATATACTGAGAATAAGTCAATTAATTCCCACCTTCATTGTAAACACCTGGTCCAAACAGCCATTATCTCTTATCTGATCTACAAGTTGCCAGTTTTGTCTTTTACGACTACAACTCAGATTATATCACTTCGCAAAATGTTTGCAATAGTTTGCCTACATCATTCAGAAAGGAAGTTAAAATCCTCAGACTAGTGTGTACCATTTATACCTTTCACCATATTTTCTGTGGTCTCCTGCATTCGCTTCTCTACAGCCATGTGGGCACCCTTGCTGTTCCTACAAAATGCTTGACAACCTTCTGTTAGAATATTTACACTGGCTGTTCCCTCAGACTGGAATACCTGCTGCCCAGAGTTGCAGGTGCAACTCCTTCATGTCCTTTAAATGCTCAAATGTCATTCTTCTCTGAGGTCTACACTGACCACCATATTTGAGAATTATCTTGACCGCAACTACTGCACTCCCTATTTGCCTTCCATGATAAGGCAAATATTCTCCATGATCCTTATCATTTTCTGTCATACTATATAATTTCTTTTACTCCTTGAATCACTGGTTAATTTCTGCTCCCCTCCCCCACTAACTAGAATAATTTCCCCAAGGCAGGGATTTTTGGCTATCTTTTCCCACTGGTAGATCTCAGTCTTAGGATGGTACCTGGCACTTTGCAGGAATCCATCAGAATTCATCTGAATAAATATTGTACTCCAGTGACCCACTCTATCACATGGAAGTAATAGGTCGTTGAGTAATCCCATTTAATTTCAGATACTCTTATTCAAATAATTTGAATGTCAGTAAATTGAACAGTCAGAGAAAAATATAACCATAAAGACCACTTTTAGATGCCAACATTTCATAATTTCAAAACCTTATTAGGTACTAATTTTTGATAACAAAGAAGAAGTGGAATTGACATTAATCAGACACTAACATCATGCTAGAATCCTTAAAATTCATTTTTATTTATTGGAATATAGTTGCTTTACAATGTTGTGTTAGTTTCTGCTGCACAATGAAGTGAATCAGCTCTATGTATTCATATATCCCCTCCTTCTTGGTCTCCCTCCCATCTCCCAGCCCCACCCACCTAGGTCATCACAGAGCTCCAAGCTGAGCTTTCTGAATTTTATAGCAGGTATCCACTAGTTACTGTTTTAAACATGGTAATGTATATATGTTAACCCAATCTCCCAATTCACCCCAGCCCTTCTCCCACCACCCCCACCATATCCACATATCCATTCTCTACATCTGTGTCTCTCTTCCTGCCCTACAGATAGATTCATCTATACCATTTTGCTAAATTACACATATATGTGTTCATACATGATATTTGTTTTTCTATGACTTTTTTCACTCTGTATGATAGGCTGTAGGTCCACCCATGTCTATACAAATGACCCAACTTCCTTCTTTTGTATGGCTGAGTAACATTCCATTGCATATGTATACCATATTTTCTTTATCAATTCATCAGTCTACAGACATTTAGGTTGCTTCCGTGTGCTAGCTGGAACTATATGTATTGCACTATATATATTGTAAATAGTGCCGCAGTGAACATCAGAGTGCATGTGCATTTGAATTATTATTTTCTCTGAATATATGCCCAGTAGCGTACAGTAACTCTATTTTTAGTTTTTTAAGGAGCCTCTATTCTGTTCTCCATAGTGGCTGTATGTAATATTTTAATCCAACAACTCACTTAAAATTCTATGGAGTTAGGTTGCTTCCGTGTGCTAGCTGGAACTATATGTATTGCACTATATATATTGTAAATAGTGCCGCAGTGAACATCAGAGTGCATGTGCATTTGAATTATTATTTTCTCTGAATATATGCCCAGTAGCGTACAGTAACTCTATTTTTAGTTTATTAAGGAGCCTCTATTCTGTTCTCCATAGTGGCTGTATGTAATATTTTAATCCAACAACTCACTTAAAATTCTATGGAGTAAGGTATTCTCTTCTCATTTTATAAGTGAAGCTTATATGGGAAGCTTTATTATTGTTTAGTCTCTCAGTCATATCTGATTCTTTTGTGACCCCATGGAATGTAGCTCGCCAGACTCTTCTGTCTGTGGGAAGTTTAAGTCACTTATAAGCAAGAACTGAAATTTTAGTACACATCTATCTAACTGCAAACATATGCAATATATACAATGATCCATTTCACTGATCTGTTCAGTGAAAAGTCATGTCACTGCTTTGGTCCGCTGTCATGGACTGGCCTGCTATTTCCTGCCTAGCACTTGGCCATTCTTTTGGCAGCTCACAAGTCTCCATCTTCTTCATGGCTTTGGAAGAAACTAGGATATTTGCAAAGACCTTATGATGCGGCTGCAATCAGCTTTGGAAGTCCACAGTTCATCTATATTCATCCAGCCATTCTCCTTCTTTGGAAATCACATGGAGTTTTAGCTTTGCAAGCTTTAAGGGAATTCATGCTGAACTTGGTTTCCCAGTTTATGGAGGGAATCGTTCTTAAAAAAGAGAGAGAGAGAGAGAGAATGAATCTCTTATGCAGAAAGGTACAGGTAGAGAGATGGAGGGAGATGGAGGGAGAATAAACGAGGAAGAGAGGGAAGGAGGGAAATGGGAGAGAAGGATAAAGAGGGGGAGAGAGAGAGATTACTGGGGCAGGGAAGGTTCTGATGACTTAGTTCTTGGAGTAGAGCTTATTCTAGTTTTAGATATTTCCAAAGTGGGACTGCAACCCTGTCACTCAAAGATTAATATTTTTTTTTTAGGTTTTTAAATCCTCTCACATTTTGGTAACCCTGCATTTACTGAATACAGTATTACAGCCTAACAGGGCACAATCATTAACTTAGGTACTTGAAATTCCAAACACTAGCCCTATAATATAATGAAGTTCAAGTGGCCATATCTTAGAAAATGAAGGTGAGTTAATTACACAAGCCTGAGAACAAATACATGAAATAAAATACTATGTCCTTAGGAAATATGTCTAAAAAATAAGAATAAAAAATCTGAAATAAAAGTCAGTTATTCCTGTAGGTCCAAGAGCCCTTGTTTTCTCCATGTGCTTTAAACAAGATTTATAATTTCAAGAAGGTGTAAGAAGCCTGGGCAAATAATGAAAATGAGTGTCCTGAGCTATATGCTAAAAAAATTAATAGAAAAAATTAATTCATAATTACTTCAAAGAAATCATAGTGGGATAATCACTTTGTCACTGTGGAAGGATTTTTCCATATTTTTAAGGGATGGGTCCTACTAGGTCCTGCCATTTGTTACCGTTTCTGTAAATTTTCTGAAGAAATTCAGAAATTTGAGTTTTTATGAAAGAAACTTCTGTATTTATATATATATAGTTCAAGGCTTTATAACACAGTGCAGGGAAACAGAATGCATCTGTAGACTATGGTCAGGCCCTAGCATCTGCTTTCGCCTCTCAGTGATTATCTGGGCCAAGGAATGATGAGGAAAATGAACAAAGGATCAGGCACGTGGGTAGTGGCCTCCCAGGAGAGCCATTGAGATAGTTTTATTATCTTTCATTTTTGATAAGACTGACTTCTTAAATTTCACATCAACTAAGTTGGATATTTTTAAGTTGAGGAGTCATAAATTACCCCCACATAATGGAATATGTAAGAAAAAAATGTGTGCGCTAAGTCACATCTCACTCTGTGAGACTCCATGGACTGTATCCCACCAGGCTCCTCTGTCCACGGGATTCTTCAGGCAAGAGTACTGGAGTGGGTTGCCATTTCCTTCTCCAGGGGATCTTCCCGACCCAGGGATCAAACCTGAGTCTCTTACATCTGCATTGGCGGGCAGGTTCTTTACCACTAGCACCACCTGGGAAAGGTAGTGGTGATTTAAATGTGTTTACTATGCATCTGAGTCTTCCCTGGTGGCTCAGATGGTAAAGCGTCTGCCTGCAATGCGGGAGACCCGGGTTCGATCCCCGGGTTGGGAAGATCTCCTGGAGAAGGAAATGGCAACCCACTCCAGTACTCTTGCCTGGAGAATCCCACAGACAGAGGAGCCTGGTAGGCTATAGTCCATGAGGTCGCAGAGTCAGACACGACTGAGCGACTTCACTTCCGCTTCCACTATGCATCTGATCTGAACTTTCCTCACGGAAGCACATCCAGCAGGAGAGTATAGATTAAAAAGTGAGATATTCCAATCTAACAATGCAAAGTCTTCAGACAGTTCCTCCTTGGGGTATGAATGTTTATTTATCTATTTGACTGTGCTGGGTCATAGTTGTGAAATGTAGGATGGATCATTGTGGTGCTTGGACTCTCTAGCTGTAGCTTGTGGGCTCAAGTAGTTGCAGCATGCAGGCTTGGTTGTTCCTCAGTATGGGAGATCTTAGTGCCCTGACCGGGAATCAAACCTGTGTCCCCTGCATTACAAGGCAAATTCTTAACCTCTGGATGACCAGGGAAGTTCCTCTTCCTGATACTCTTTTACTAGCTTTCTGATCACCTGCAGTGACCTTCCCTGGTAGCTGAGTTGATAAAGAATCCACCTGCATTGCAGGAGACCCCAGTTTGATTCCTGGGTTAAGAAGATCCTCTGGAGAAGAGATAGGCTACCCACTCGAGTATTCTTGGGCTTCCCTGCGGCTCAGCTGGTAAAGAATCCACCTGCAACGTAGGAGACCTGGATTTGACCCCTGGGTTGGGAAGATCCTCTGGAGAAGGGAGAGGCTGCCCACTCCAGTATTCTGGCCTGCAGAATTCTAATTCTGTATAATCCATAGGGTCGCAAAGAGTTGGACATGACTGAATGATCTTCACTCACTCACTCACCTGCAGTGATGCCATTTGCCAGTGTGGTTAACTGAACACCCTGAAGGTATTCATTCTGGTTGATGAAATAGTGACATGCCTTTTGCCTCAACCAGTGTTCAAAGGGAAGCCATTTCTTCTCTTTGTGGACTAATCCTTAGCTTTTCCTGGTGCCACAGACACCCGCAGTCTAGCAACAACTCCTGTGCAGCCCCTTGTCCGTGGGGCCTTGGAGCAGCCCTTGATGTCATATCCTTTCCATTCAGCTTCACTGACTCCGCAGACTCCCACGTTTATCAGCCAGCACACGAGACTGTCTTCTGGACTGTTCAGCTAGGTGTCTTTCTCAACCCAGGAGCAGAGGTGGCCTTTCTAAGGCAAAGCATACTCTCTTGTTCCCACTGCCTTCCCAGGATGAACTGTCTCTTCTATCCCAAGGCACATATGCCATAAGCTATGCAGGGACTTCTCTTCTGAAGGTCCCCAAAGGAAGTGAGATCAAAGCCTTTCTGGCCTACAGTGTCCTCGCTAACCTCACCAGACACCATAGAAGCCGCTCCACTCGAGCAGGTCAGGAGCCTTCACAGTGGTTAAACCAGTCCACCTCACTCTCTCCACATCAAGTTGAACTGGGACAACAGGTCTGAACTGTTGGCATCTCTTTCTTTAATAAAGGAAGAAAATTATAAGATTATAAAATCAGAGGTCTTGATCATATTATAGAAGGAAATGAAAAAATCTAGAAAATACATTTCCCTCTAGGTATCAATAAAACCAACTCACAAGCCTATGGCCTTTCTGAGGACTAGAAAATGTTACTTGGATGGTCCGAGCCACGTGCTGCTTTTCCTTTTGCCTTTGCATTCATGCCATAACGCTCCTCAGGCTTTTGGAGGCAGATGGATGCAGCAGGTTGAACATGGAAAAGGTTGTGTCAGGAAAATAAGGGAAAAGCACAGTAAGCAAGAGAGAGCTCACACTTCAGTGGATAGTATTCTAGAGCAGGAAGCTCAAGCTTATTTAATTTGGACCTTCTACTAAACAAAGCTGAGAGGTTGGCACAGATCCCTGTTTGTGTACTGCAGTCCTAAGCTTGAGACTTGACCAATATTCCATCACCGTAAGAGCTGGAGAACATACCCCTTACACTAGGATCAGCTTTAGGATGTGTTTCTTACTTCATTGGTGCAGCCCTGCAACCTCTTCTGATGTTTAGTGAACAGTAACTAATAAATCCCTGTGATATAAATTTCCTCTTGTATTTTCTTCCTCAACCTTGAATCATTTTCTTCCTGCTCTTAATTTTTTTCTTGTAATCTAAAAGTTTTTATCATTATAGGATCAGAGACTTTTTCCATGGCAACATATCTGTGTTATCTCTCATT
>SJYC01082353.1:0-15850 GCA_006408675.1 Madoqua kirkii | reverse complement strand
GTTGATATATATATATATATATATATATATATATTAAATAGACTTAACCTATATAGATGTTTGAATAAGTAACTTAAACTGGACTAATAATATATGTTGCCTAAAGACTGAACCCTACTAAGTAGCTTCCTTTATTAGAGAATTATTTGTAATTTATATTTTTATATAAATAGGAATTTCAAAGTTTATTGAATGAACTTGAAATTTTTCTAACATATGCAAGCAGAGGTAAAACTCCAAATAGTATTTTTCTTAAAAAAGATACAAACATAGAATCTGTGATGTATAAAGCATATATAAGATATTGCATATGAATTGCAACTTAAACTGTGCAAAACCATGACAAAAACATGACACCAAAAGAACCATGCATGAAGACATCTAATGAACAGAGCTAGCAAGATATCAGAGAAGGAAATGGCAACCCACTCCAGTGTTTTTGCCTGGAGAATCCAGGGATGGGGGAGCCTGGTGGGCCGCCATCTCTGGGGTCACACAGAGTCAGACACGACTGAAGTGACTTAGCAGCACAGCAGTAGCAGCAAGATATCAACATATAATTTTCTTAAAAAGTAAACTATTCATAATGAGAGATGGGGTACATTAATTTCTAGTATCTAGCATAATTTTCAAAACACAGTAAGAATCAAATGAATGATAACTAGCTCGTTCTTGGATGTGAGTTACTGTCAATGGCAGGAATGCAGACCATTCTCCCGGATTCCTTCCTTTGCCCTTCTCTCTTTCAGCTTACATAAAAACTACATTTGAGTTAGCTCACTTCTCCAGAACTACACTTCATCATACATGACAAGTCTTCAATATACGGTCCTGTAGTGCAATCTGGAAACAGCCAGGCGATAGACTTATTTAATCAGCACCTTGCCATGGCTAGGTAGTGTGACGTTGGCAGTGCTCTCGAGAAAGAAATTCAGAGAACTGCCTTGATTCTTCCAATTGTCAAGACCACTATTGATCACTTTCCTAGATCTACCAGATTTGTACTATTTTCCAAGCCTGGCTGCTTGGCACTGTTTTAGATTCCACGAGATACCATAGTGTTAGTCTGTCAGTTGTATCAGACTCTGCCATCCCATGACTGTAGCCCGCCAGGCTCCTCTGTCCACGGGATTCCCCAGGCAAGTATACTGGAGTGGGTAGCCATGCCCTTCTCCAGGGAATCTTCCTGACCCAGGGATTGAACCAAGATCTTCTATATTATAGGCAGTTTCTTCACCATCTGAGGTAGCAGGGAAGCCCATGAGATACCATAATACCCTGCCAACAATGCTTTCTTTTGTTTAAGCCTACCAGAGTTGGTTTGTTTTATATCTAGCAACAACAACAAACTGACAATAAAAATCTTTACTCTTAAAACCTCAGTTGAAAAGGCATGAACTTATACAGTCAGCTCAGAAAAATCTCTCACCATTATCAAGGGAGCCTCCCTTTCACTATAGTCACCCAAATACTTGGTATGATGATTTTTAATGTCATTGACGATTTAGTAGATGAAAGTGACATCTCATTGTTATTTTCATTTTATGTCTTTGAATGCTAGGGATATTGAATGCATTTTCACATATTCTTTGGCCATTTACATTTCTTCTTTGTAAAATGTCAGTTAAAGTTCTCTGCTCATATTTCTATTGGGGTGTTCACCTTTTTCATATTGATTGTAGAGGTTATTAAAAATATTAACTCTGTGTGTGCTAAGTATAATAGGATTCTTCCAACTTTATAATATGCCCTCTGATTATTCTGGTCTTTTTTTTTTTTTTCAACCAGTGGAACTCCCCTCATTGGTAAAGTAATAAATTCTTCCAATTTTCTTTCTTTCTGATTTTTCCTTGATTTTTCACTTTGTATTGGGTGCCTTTCCTTACTCTCGTTTTTTTTTTTTAAATTTGATTCAAATACTTCATTCTTTACTTCCTCTGGCATGCATATTGATGAAAGTAGAATTCTTATTCTTCTGATTTACTATACAATTTTTTTCAAAGGGCCTTCAATAATATTTTTAACAACCATTTTTTTTCTTTTCTGATTCAAAATATCTCTCACAGTAGGCACACAATATTTGCTTTTATTCCTTCTGATCACACCATTTTACGTAAAGTGCATTTTTGTGGACAAATGTCAGTCATGTGCTCAATGGGTGGGAGTAGGTCTGGGCCAACCAGTGGACCCCATGAATTAGATGTTCTTTCTCTGAGATTCAGACTCTTGAGGAGGCAGACAACAAACTGAAAATGACTGGAGTTCATTTATCTCAGCTATGACCCTATGAGAGGCTTAACTTAGTGCCACTGTCCACAGGGATGGAGTAGTCAGCTTACTTTCCCCCGTAAACTTGCTCTTCACCACCATTTCCCTCTGGGATCCCCAAATTCTTAAAATAACTTTTTTTTCTTTCACATACCCAGAACCAGTTTATATTTGTGAAACCAAACATTTAAAAATTAATATTTGCATATTAATAGAAAAAGTCCTAAAGAAAGTATAAAATATATTCTTATAAGAAAGCAAAATATTGAAAGCAAAATAAGAAAGCAAAAAAGGAACATAAGAGAGCAAAATATTGGTGTATTTATTGTTGCCTTAATTCAGGAAGGGTCAGAATGCCACTCAATGTATTATCATACTAAGCCTGTGGCTGCCCACATGGACTTCAGATTGCAGGTTGTTGTGGCTAGGGTTGGCAACAGAACTTTCAGGAGAAATTCTTACATGGTATATCTGTAGCAAGAGAACAGACCCTCTTCCCAGGCCTGGGTCTCTGCAGCCTGCCAAAGGGCTCCCTGGGAAGGCAGTTCGGCAGCCATTTGTGAAAGGGTCTTGGAGCATATTACAGACTCACTGAGGCTCGTGTTCCTGGGACACTATGGAATGACTCTAAAGAAAGTCTTGTCACATCAGAGCACCTGAAGATAAATGGATATAAAAGGAAATCTCCCTAAATATGTCCAGGTCATTTCTAGGAATTGATCTGATGATAGTGATTCCCCCAGTTCACTTTCAGATCATTCTGTTTAGACCCTCATTCTCTCTTTTTTTTTTTAACCGTATTTAACTGTACAGTTCAATGGCATTAAGTACATTCACATTGCCATGTAATTCTCACCATCATCCATCTCCCAAATTTTTTACTTTCCTATACTGAAGCTCTGTCCCCATTACACGCTAACTCCCCATTTCTCCTCCCCACTCTCCTCCACCCCCTAGACCCTGGGATCTACCCATGTAGTTTCTGATTCTATGAATCTGACCATTCTAGGTATCTTATATGGGCTTCCCAGCAGGTGCTAGTGGTAAAGAACGTGCCTGCTAATGCAGGAGACGTAAGAGACTCAGGTTCGATCTCTGTGTTGAGAAGATAACCTGGAGGAAGGCATGGCACCCCACTCCAGTATTCTTGCCTGAAAAATCTCACAGACAAAGGAGCCTAGTGGGCTACAGTCCATGAGTCACAGAGTCAGACACAACTGAAGTGACTTAGCACGCACACATGCATGTATTGTGTCTAAGTTAGACCCACATTCTAACTGGGATCAGCAAATGTCTATAGATTAGGATTCTACTCTGGATTTTAAACTACTCACTAAATTATACTTACTATGGCTTGAAAACAGTAACTCTTGAAATGCTCAGTCTTCCCTATCTCAGTTGACATAATTTATCTCTATTTGCTTTAGGCAAATGACATGAAAATTCCTTTGAAACTTCTTATTTTCTCAAGATATGGACCTGCTTCCTAAATATGACCACATTCTAACCATGCCTCACTGCCCTTACACTTGCTCAAACCATCACCAGCTGTCTCCTGGATTAAAGCAATCGCCCTCTCTGCTACTCACTGTGCCTTCCTAGAATGTTACCTGAATGTGGCTGCTTGGTTGATAGCATTAAAATCAGGCTAGATTAAGTTTTGTTTTGTTTTTCTTTCAAATCCTCCAGTCATCTCCCTTCTCAATCAGGTTGAAAGACAAATTTTTTTTTTTTTTTTTACATAGAAGGCCCAGTGTGATCTGACTCCTCATGGCCTGCTTTATTTTCTCTTTAATGTATCTCATCATTTACCACACTATCATTTACTTGTCTAATTATTTTGCAACCCCTACTCACATGGAATGTAAGCTACATCCATGAGGACAGAGATTTTTTTTTTTCATCATTACATCTACAACATCTAGAATTGTGTCTGACACAGGATAGACACTCAAAAAGACATGTGTTGAATGACAAATGAATGAATGTTTCCTTTCCCAGTCAAAAAAGGAAATTTTAGATTCTGTTACAGTCTTCTATTCAAAGCTTCTAGAGAAAAATCATAGCCAGGTAATATCTTGATTAAACAGATTGAAAATATAAAATATTTACAATATGTTACTGGCATTCACCATGAGAGACTTCGAAAATTAACCCCAAAGTAAAACCTTACACAAAGACTTAATGCACCTGTTTCATAAGTGTTTTAACAAGAAAGCGCATGATTTAAAAAAATCTACAGAATAGAACATTAAAATAGCTAAAAAGATACAGTAACTTCCTTTTCTACAAAACTTTTCTCTATCCAGAAATTGTTTGAAAAAGGTTGTGTCAGTCTCTCAAATACCATTACAGTGAGACAAAAGTGGACACAGATCGACTCAATTATCCAGGAAGTTTACAAGAAGGAACAATCCTTTGAGGCTAAAGAAAGCAAAATAGGATGAAAATCAAGTCCTATTATTTTATAGAACAGGTAATGAAAATATAGAAAGTAGATGATCTAAGAAATAGAACAAATTAAGTAAGAGATATTTGAAAAAAAAAACATGTGAATAAAATATGAGTAAAATTAATCCTTAAAAAGAATAGGATTTAGGATCTAGCCTGTAGCTTTAGAGGTTTGTGTCATGAAGTATAATTACCAACTAATACCTTTTAACCTTCCCTGTGTCCATGTCAGAGATAAGAAACTAAGATGCACCTTTGATCTGACAAACTGCAGTATTTTTATGTTCTTAAGTTTAAATATCTCAGCTCCATCTGGTTCAGCTGCACTTAATCTAGACCCTGCTTCAGTTTTTTAAATAATAAAAGTATTTTACTAGGGAAATAAAAATAGCAAATGCTGATCACTGGTTCTGGGTTGTGAAAGAAGACATTGCTTGTAATTGTAGATATATATTCTGAGTCCTGATGAGTTAAAGTTTATGACTGCTTACAAAACTAAATTAATCTCCTCATATGGCACAGTAAGGGAAATCAATGTATGGAATAACATACCTTATAATCAAGAATGCATATATATCAGATAATCAACATGAAATCAATATGCAAGTAAAAAATGAAATATAGAGTAATAACCAAAAATCTAAACATGAGTAGTGATACAAATCATTTAACTTTTTTTTTTCCAAATATGGCTAATGACTACAACCATTTAGGGAGATGTTTTTAAGATACATATTTCCAGGCTGGGCCCCTTGAAGTTAAGGTTATAATTCAGAGATCTGGGGTCAATTTGAGAATATTATAAACTCTTCATATAAACAGTTGGAAAATTAGTAGTTATGATGTTGCTGTTTTATTTAGTGCTTCCTAACAGTCAAAGTTGTCATTAACCATTTAAAATAAAATGAGGATGACATAAAGGAAATTATGTATAATCTGTAATGCTTGTCAAATACTTAAAGATTATTAACATTACTATAATAATTTTACTTTGACAATGTAGTGATACAAGTTTGAAGAAGTCAGAAATATAAGAGATTTACTCATTTGCGGCATAACATATTACCTAAATAAAAGGACTCTCTCTGGACTTGAACAACTCACTTGACTACTTGGGTTAATCCTTCTATTTGCCGAACAAGCAAGTGTCAAATTTCAAACACAAGCTGAGGTTAATGTATTAATTTCCACTTTTCTTGTCTGATCAATGAGAGTTTAATGAGCTTTCTCAGAATTGCAAATTTTGCCTCACTCTTCCATTTCCATGTAAAAGAAGTTTAGAGATCTAGGCGTGGGACCCATCCTCAAGGAACCTGCTGTGCCTGATATTAAGTACCTCCAAGATTTCAACATTCAGTCTCAGATACTCTACATTTCCTAATTTAAATTTCTGATTTTCAACTGGAAGGTGACAGTAATAGCAGTACCTGCCTGTATAATTTGGCATTCTGCAGGCTGTTGTTAGGTTTAGTCTCTAAGACTTGCTGACTCTTTTGTGACCCCAGCTCACCAGGCTCCTCTATCCATGGGATTTCCCAGGCAAGAATATTGGAATAGTTGTCATTTTCTTCCTCCAGCAGATCTTCCCAACCCAGGGATAGCAACCTGCATCTCCTGAGTCTCCTGAATTGGCAGGTGGATTCTTTATCACTGATCCACCTGGGAATACTAGTCTTCAGGTTACAACTGACAAAACAAAAATGCATCATTGCCTATGAGGTTAGGGTTAGCTTTTGGATGCCAAAGCTTAAATGATATCTTCTAAATCATATTGCTTTAATTTTTAATTAATGAATATATATTATTATTTTTAATAATTTTATGTATTGATTCTGGGGTATGCTGAGTCTGCCTTGCTGCGAGGGCTTTTCCCTAGTTGAGGTTACTGGGGCTACTAACTAGTTGTGGTGCAAGGGCTTCTCAGTGTTGCGGCTTCTCTTCTTGCAGAGCATGGGCTCTGGGTCCTCAGGTTTCCGTTGGTGCTGCACACAGGCTCAGTATCTGTGGCTCTCAGGCTTAGTGACTCCTCAGCATGTGGAACCTTCCTGGGCCAGGATAGAATCCACGTCTCCTGCACTGACAGGTGAATTTTTTACCACTAAGCCACCAGGGAAGCCCAACAAAAACATATTTAGACATTAAAATAAGTGCCTACCTTAAGAAATAAAACATCAAACATAAATGAAAGTCACTGAATAGATCAGTACATGTTCTTTATGTATATTCTATCCCCTTACTCCCTCTTCTCACCTTCCAGATAACAATGCCCACTTGTTTGCTTTTACTATTTGTACACTTAATCTGTAAATAAATACACACACAATTTTATTGCATGCCTCAAATGTTTTGTCAGTCTCAAGATATATATCCTTTTGCAACTTGCTTTTTATGTTTGGCATATGTGCATTTTATCCAAGAAAATACATGTAGAGCAAGCTCATTTTTATTAATGTTAGTATATCTGCTTCATCAATTATGCTAAAGCCTTTGACTGTGTGGATCAAAACAAACTAGAAAATTCTTAGAGATGGGAATACCAGACCACTTTATCTGCCTCTTGATAAACCTGTATTCAGGTCAAGAAGCAACTGTAAAACTGGAGATAGAAAAACGAACTGGTTCCAAATTGGGAAGGAGTATGTCAAGGCTGTATATTGTCACCCTGCATATTTAAATTATATGCAGAGTACATCATGGAAAATGCTGGGCTGGATGAAGCACAAGCTGGAATCAAGATTGCCAGGAGAAATAGCAATAACCTCAGGTAGGCAGATGACACCACCTTTTTGGTTGAAAGCAAACAGGAACTAAAAATCCTCTTGATGATGGTGAAAGAGGAGAGTGAAATAGCTGGCTTGTATTAGTGTTAATGAGACTGTTGCCTGCCAGGCTCCTCTGTCCATGGGATTCTCCAGGCAAGAATACTGCAATGGATTGCCATTCCCTTCTTCCAGAGGATCAACCCTAGGTCTCCTGTGTTTCAGGAGAGATACAGGAAAAATCTTACAACTCAGCATTCAAAAACTAAGATCATGGCACCTGGTCCCATCACTTCATGGCAAATAGATGTGGAAAAAGTGAAAAGAGTGACAGACTTTATATTCTTGGGCTCCAAAATCACTGTGGACGGTGACTGCAGCCATGAAATTAAATGACGCTTGCTTCTTGAAAGAAAGCTATGACAAACTTAGGGAGCATATTAAAAAGCAGAGACATTACTTTGCTGACAAAAGTCCATATAGTCAAAGCTATGGGTTTTTTGGCTGTCGTGTATGGATGTGAGAACTGGACCATAAAGGCTAAGCACTGAAGAATTGATGCCTTCCAATTGTGGAGTTGGAGAAGACTCTGGAGAGTCCTATGGACTGCAAGGAGACCAAACTAGGCAATTCTAAAAAGGAAATCAGTCCTGAATATTCATTGGAAGGAGTGATGCTTAAGCTCAAGGTCCAATACTTTGGTCACCTGATGCAAAGAGCTGACTCATTGGAAAAGACTCTGATGCTGGGAAAGATAGAAGGCAGTGGGAAAAGGGGATAACAGAGGATGAGATGGTTGGATGGCATCACTGACTCAATGGACATGAGTTTGAGCAAACTCTGGGAGATGGTGATGGACAGGGAGGCCTGGCATGCTGCAGTCCATGGGGTCACAGAGTCAGACTCGACTGAAAGACTGAACAATGAATATGTGATGCATATAGAATATTCTAGTTTGATTATTGGACATTCGTGTTTCTTCCAACTTGAGGAGCTTCCCAAGTGGTGCTAGTGGTAAAGAACTTGCTTGCTAGTGCAGGATACTCAAGAGATGTGAGTTCAACTCTGGGTGGGGAAGAACCCCTTTAAGAGAAAATGGCAACTTACTCCAGTATTCTTGCCTGAGAAATCCCAAGAACAGAAGAATCTGGCAGGCTACAGTCCATGAGGCCACAGAGAATTAGACATGACTGAATGACTAACAAAATCCATTTTTCACTACTAGAACACAGTTGAAGTAAGCATTCTTCTACATGTCTACTTTGGTAAATATTTATGAGTTTTTATTCAGGATTTCTTGTCTTTTTCTTACTATTTGACAGGAATTATTTAGATAATATCTATTACAATCTGTAGTTTAATAACAGAAGTTGTCCTGCCAATTTCTGCTTGTAGTTTAGAGCTTGTCAAAAACACAAAATATTTATTTTTTCTGTCATCAAATATTTCAATGTTCCCTTTGATGTTTGTGACTTCAGAATATAATTTAAAAAATAAACTTCAACTGGCCCAAGATCATAAAATAATTTTCCTTTAGATTAATGGTTTTTAGATAGTTCTTTTTCATATTTATTCATTTAATCCATCTAAAATTTATTTTGAATATAATACAAAATTAATTAAAATTTTTTTGCATCAGAATAAATACTTGCTTGTTCTAGAAAGAATCCTGTGGCCAACAAAATGGGTTGAAATAATTCCCTTGGTTTTAGGTCACATGCTTTACACCAGGCACTAAGAAGAAATTGATCCCTACCCAGAGGACATTAACTGAGAATAGAGAGAATTTGGCTCCTCCATCTCCACACTAGTTGATTAAACTATTAAAAGAGAGCAGCAAAGGGTTTATTTTGTTTCTGATGCTTTCTTCTACATTGCTCAAACCAACTCAGATCAGGGAAACAAGAATTCATACAAAAGACGAATCGTCCACTGGAATAAAGAGTGTGCAAATTGCTGAACATTTCAAGAACTTTCTATTGTAAATCTAAGTTTAGAAGTGGCCAAATGGGAAGCAAATAATAGGAGATAATCCCCTATATGAAATCTCAGTTCGAGAAAACAATATACCAAATTTCTAAGCGGTTGGCTGCCTACTGCCCACTTATCCCCAGCAAAGCCTCAAAATTGACCACTTCATCCCCTCACAGAACACTTGTCAGTCTCTTTGTTCAGAGAAGGCTTATTATGTAAGCAAATTCACATGAATAACAAAAGAGGAATATCGGATTGCTGCACAGAATAATTAATACAATTTTGTCATCATAAAATGTCAATAGAAAACTTCTGATCACCAGACAATAGCAACCAGAAGGTAAGTAATCAAATTGAAAGCTATAACAAAAACCAACTGATCAAAACAGAAAAAGGGGAAAAAAAGGAAAATACTTGAGTTCTAAAAATAAATAAATAACTTTATGGAATTAAAAAATGCAAAAACTGATCTCATTGCAAATTCTCAAGAAAATAAAGATGCAAAAAAAGGGAAACATTGGGAAGTAAGAAAAACCTGTCGCAAATTAAAAGAAAGACCTATGGTATATTCATGTTGATATATGGCAAAACCAATACAATATTGTAAAGTAATTAATCTCAAATTAAAATAAATAAATTTATATTTAAAAAAGAAGAAAAATAAGAGGCCAAGATTCCATGGAATTCTCCAGACCAGAAAACTGGAGTGGGGATGCCTTCTCCCGGGGATCCTCCCAATGCAGGGATCAAACCCAGCTCTCCAGTATTGCAGGCAGATTCTTTACCAGCTAAGCCACCAAGGAAGCCCAAGAATCCTGGAGTGGGAAGCCTATCCCTTATTCAGGGCATCTTCCTGACCAGGAATAGAATGGGGTTTCCTGCATTGCAGGTGGATTCTTTACCAGCTGAACTATCAGAGAAGCAAAGCCAGGTCAACCAAATAGACATAATACTCAATTATTGACTATTCCAGTGAGAGACAACAGAGAAAGAGAAGGTAGAAAATTATAACTTTAAAAAGTTACTTTAAAAGAGTAGTGCAATACTTCCCAGCAGTAAAGACACAGATCTTCAAATTGAGAGGAACTTAAAAAAAAAAAAAAAGTTAACAAAACAAAACCCCCAAAAGATAGTTCTGTACTCAATCTTGTACAGTTTCAGAAGATGAAAGAAAAGTGATTCAAATACTTCTACTTTGATAAAACTAAAGCATATGCATGTGAACAAAATTGGTACCAAATTTGAAATTTGATGAAGTTTTGAGAACTATATTTTAAACTGGAGCATCTGGGGTGCAGGGTGAGCATAAAAAACAACTGTTAGTCTCTGCCAAGGTCCTTCTGGGGAACCCCTACGTGCTTCCCCCTGAGTTCCAAGTGGGCTCCCTACAAACTATCAGTGAAATATAAGGTCACAATGAAGAGATTTCAATATATACGAATATATTTCTCATATTTTTTTAAGGAAGGAGAAAGATCTAGTATATAAGAAAGATTGTGGTTTAAAAAAAAAAAAAAAGAAGAATCTACAAAAGCTTCCCACACAGCTGGTCTAGGAAGATACTTGTCCAAATCAGAACAGGAACTCTGGGAGTTATGAGTAAAATATTCTCAATAGAAGGTACAATGCGTTCCATTCAATAATTACCCAGTATAAAAATATGTAATTTCTTAACAAAAAAATAAAATAAAATGGGAATTGAATTTTACCCAATGTTAACCAAATTTGAATACATGTCATAGAACGTACACAATTGTCACCCTGGTTAAAATTCTCTGCTTCCAGTGAACAGGGTGAAGTTTGATTCCTGGCCTAGGAACTAAGATTCCCCCATGCCATACAGTATGACCAAGAAGTGAAAGAAAATAAATAAATAAAATTGAAAAAATATATGGCATAATTTGATAATTAATGATAGAAATGATAGAAATTAATGAGAGAAACCACTTGAGCTTCATATTTGAGATGGTCTCCTTGTAGTTCACAGGAACTAAAGAAGAAAATCTAATCAAGACATACCAATTTGTTTCACAAGGAGCAATGCTTCCACAGCCACCAAGTAAATAATAAATAAAAGTTTTCAACTTTATTGTATAAAAGAAGAGTATCTAAAATGTGTTAATTTGACATTGTACAGGTAAAGTTATGGCTAGTAGATATTGATCACTGATGAAAAGTGGTCAAAGGATAAGAGTTCTTATAACCTCACCTACACTTGTGAAGAAACAGACTCTTGGAGGACACAAACAAAACCTTGTGTGCACCAGGACCCAGGAGAAAGGACCATTAGCCCCACAAGAGACTGACCCAGACTTGCCTGGGAGTGTCCAGGGGTCTCCGGCAGAGGCGTGGGTCACGGTGGCCCTGCTGCAGGGCTGGCGGCACTGAGTGCAGCAGTGCCTGCATTGGACCTTTTGAAGGAGGCTGCCATTATTTTCACTACCTCCACCATACTTTGGCCTCAGGTCAAACAACAGGGAACCCATCAGAACAAGATCTAGTTTCCCCTTCAGTCAGTCTTTCCCATCAGGAAACTTGCATAAGCCTCTTATCCTTCTCCATCAGAGGGCAGGCAGAGTGACAACCACAGTCACAGAAAACTAACCAAGCTGATCACATGGACCACTGCCTTGTCTAACTCAATGAAACTGTGAGCCGTGCTCTGTAGGGCCACCCAAGATGGACAAACCATGGTGGAGAGTTCTGACAAAACGTGGTCCACTGGAGAAAGGAACAGCAAGCCACTTCAGTATTCTTGCCTTGAGAACCACATGAACAGTATGAAAAGGCAAAAAGATAGGACACTGAAAGATGAACTCCCCAGGTTGGTAGGTCCCCAATATGCTATACTGGAGATCAGTGGAGAAATAACTCCAGAAAGAATGAAGAGATGAAGCCAAAGCAAAAGCAACACCTAGTTGTGGATGTGACTAGTGATGATAGTAAAGTCCAAGAAGAGCAATATTATACAGGAAGTAGGAATATTAGGTCCATGAATCAAGGCAAATTGGAAATGGTCAAAAAGGAAATGGCAAGAGTGAACATCAACATTTTAGGAATCAGCAAACTAAAATAAACTGGAATGGGTGAATTTAACTCAGATGACCATTATATCTACTACTGTGGGTAAGAATCCCTTAGAAGAAATGGAGTAGCCGTCATAGTCAACAAAAGAGTCCAAAATGCAGTAATTGGATACATTCTCAAAAATGACAGAATGATCTGTTTGTTTCCAAGGCAAACCATTCAATATCACAGTAATCCAAGTCTATACCCTGATCAGTAATGCTGAAGAAGCTGAAGATGAATGGTTCTGTGAAGACCTACAAGACCTTTTGGAACTAATACCCAAAAAAGATGTCCTGTTCATTGTAGGAGACTGGAATGCTAAAGTAGGATGTCAAGAGATAGCTGGAGTAACAGGCAAATTTGGCCTTGGAGTACAAAACAAAGCTGGTAAAAGGCTAACAAAGTTTTGCCAAGAGAATGCACTGGTCATGGCAAACACCTTTTTCCAAAACACAAAAGAAGACTCTACACATGGACATTAGCAGATGGTAAATACCAAATTCAGATTGAATATATTCTCTGCAGCCAAAGATGGAGAAACTCTATACCATCAGCAAATACAAGACTGGGAGCTGACTGTGGCTCAGAACATGAACCCCTTATCATCAAATTCAGACTTAAATTGAAGAAAGTAGGGGAAAACCACTAGATCATTCAGGTATGACCTAAATCAAATGCCTTATGACTGTACAGTGGAAGTGACAAATAGATCCAAGGGCTTATATCTGATAGATGGAGTGCCTGAAGAATTATGAATGGAGATTTGTGACATAGAACAGGAAGTAGTGATCAAGACTATCTTCAAGAATGCAAAAAAGGCAAAAAGGTTGCCTGAGGAGGCCTCACAAATAACTTAGAAAAGAAAAGACGCAAAAGGCAAAGGAGAAAAGGAAAATATGCCCATTTGAATGCAGAGTTCCAAAGAATAGCAAGAAGAGATAAGAAAGCCTTCCTCAGTGATCAATGCAAAAAAAAAAAAAAAGACGAAAACAATAGAGTGGGAAAGCTTAGAGTTCTGTTCAAGAAAATTAGTGATATCAAGGGAATATTTTATGCAAAGATGGGCACAAAAAGGACAGAAATTGTATGGACCTAACAGAAGCAGAAGATATTAAAAAGAGATGGCAAGAATACATAGAAGAACAATACAAAAAAGATCTTCACGATCCAGATAACCGCGATGGTGCAATCATTCACCTAGAGCCAGACATCCTGAAATGTGAAGTCAAGTGGGCCTTAGGAAGCATCACGACGAGCAAAGCTAGTGGAGGTGATGGAATTCCAGTTGAGCTATTTCAAATCCTGAAAGAGGATGCTGTGAAAGTGCTGCACTCAATATGCCAGCAAATTTGGAAAACTCAGCAGTGGCCACAGGACTGGAAAAAGGTCAGTTTTCATTCCAATCCCAAAGAAAGGCAATGCTAAAGAGTGCTCCAACTACCACACATTTGCACTCATCTCACATGCTAGTAAAGTAATGCTCAAAATTCTCCAAGCCAGGCTTCAAGAGTACATGAACCATGAACTTTCAGATGTTCAAGCTGGATTTAGAAAAGGCAGAGGAACCAGAGATCAAGTTGCCAACATCTGTTGGATCATCACAAAAGCAAAAGAATTCCAGAAAAACATTTACTTCTGTTTTATTGACTATACCAAAAGCTTTGACTGTGTGGATTACCACAAACTGGAAAATTCTGAAAGAGATGGGAATACCAGACCATCTGACCTGATTCCTGAGAAATCTGTATGCAGGTCAGGAAGCAACAGTTAGAAATGGGCATGGAACAACAGACTGTTTTCAAATCAGGAAACAAGTATGTTGAGGCTTTATACTGTCACCCTGCTTATTTAACTTCTATGCAAACATCCATGCAAAATGCCAGGACGGATTAAGCACAAGCTGGAATCAAGATTACCATAAGAAATATCAATAACTTCAGATATGCAGATGCCACCACTCTTAAGGCAGAAAGCAAAGAAGAACTAAAGAATCTCTTGATGAAAGTGAAAGCAGAGAGTGAAATGGTTGGCTTAAAACTCAACATTTAGAAAACTAAGATCATGGCATCTGGTCCCATCACTTTATGGCAAATAGATGGGGAAACAGTGGAATCAGTGACCAAATTTATTTTGGGGGGGGGGGGCTCCAAAATCACTGTAGATGGTGACTGCAGCCATGAAATTAAAAGACACTTGTTCCTTAGAAGAAAAGTTATGACCCACCTAGACATCATATTAAAAAGCAGAGACATTACTTTGCCAATAGAGGTCTGTCCAGTCAAAGCTATGGTTTCTCCAGTAGTCACATATAAGTATAAGAGTTGGACTATAAAGAAAGCTGAGCACTGAGGAATAGATGCTTTTTAACTGTGGTGTTAGAGAAGACCTTTGAGGGTCTCTTGGACTGCAAGGAGATCCAACCAGTCCATCCTAAAGGATATCAGTCCTGAGTATTCACTGGAAGGACTGATGTTTAAGCTGAAACTCAATAATTTGGCCACCGGATGCAAAGAACTGATTCATTGGACAAGATCCTGATGCTGAGAAAGATTGAAGGCCAGAGGAGAAGGGGACAAAAGAGGATGAAATGGTTGGATGGCATCACTGACTCGGTGCATATGAGTTTCAGTAAGCTCCCGGAGTTAGTGATGGATAGGGAAGTCTGGCACAGTCCAGTCCATGGGGTCACAAACAGTCAGACACAGCTGCATGACTGAACTGACCTGAACATGACAAGAAGGCAAAGGTAAATGACCTACACTCCCTGGGACAAGAAATTCAAGTTTAAGTATATCATTTTTTTTTTTGCTCTTTATTTTTATTTCATTTTTACTGTATTCTACTTTACAATACTGCATTGGTTTTGCCATACATTGACATGAATCCACCATGGGTGTATACAAGCTCCCAATCCTGAATTCCTCTCCCACCTCCCACCCTATATCATCTCTCTGGATCATCCCGGTGCACCAGCTCCAAGCATCCTGTATCCTGTATCAAACATGGACTGGCACTTCATTTCTTACATGATAGTATACATGTTTCAATGCCATTTTCCCAAATCATCCCACCCTCTCCCTCTCCCTCAGAGTCCAAAAGTCCATTCTATACCTCTGTGTCTCTTCTGTTGTCTCACCTACAGGGTCATCATTACTATCTTTCTAAATTCCATATATATGTGTCAGTATACTGTATTGGTGATTTTCTTTCTGGCTTACTTCACTCTGTATAATCAGCTCCAGTTTCATCCATCTCATTAGAACTGATTCAAATTTATTCTTTTTAAGGGCTGAGTAAGACTCCATTGTGTATATGTACCACAGCTTTCT
>SJYC01082351.1:0-29010 GCA_006408675.1 Madoqua kirkii | reverse complement strand
AAAGGCAAAACTTGAATTTGCACACACCAGCAACTATTTACATAGGATTTATGTTGCATTTACATAGTATTTACATTGAGTTAGGTACTGTAAGTAATTTAGAGATGATTCAAAGTAAATAGAAGGATATTTGTCAGTTATTTGCAAATACCAGGGCAACCCACTCCAGTATTCTTGCCTGGAGAATCCCATGGACAGAGGAGCCTTGGGGCCACAGTTCATAGGTCGCAGAGTCGGACAGGACTGAAGCGACTGAGGACACAGCACACAACATGTTATACAAAGGACTTGAACATCCTAAGGTTTTGGTATGTACATACTTTACACAGATATCAAGCTGACAATTATGAGTGAAATATTGGGGCTTAATGAGAACCCAGGGCTTCCCAAGTGGTGTAGTGGTAAGGAATCCATCTGTCAGTGCAGGAGACATAAGAATCATGGGTTTGATCTCTGGGTCAAGAAGATCCCCTGGAGTAGGAAATGGCAATCCACTCCAGTATTTTTGCCTGGGAAATGCCATGGAAAGAGGAACCTGGTAGGCTATAGTCCATGGATCGCAAAGAGTCAGACACGACTTAGCGATTCAACAACAAGAACAAGTGAGTACCCCATCCAGTAAGTGGTACCCAACAATTTCAAAATTGTGATCTAACTAATGTGGCTATGCCAGGGATGTTTGTAAAGAATTCCTGAGAGAGAAAGATTAAAACAGAGGTTTAGAAAGGGGATTGGAAGGCTTTCATGCCAGACCAATGAATGAAGACAAAGGAAGACACTGAAATGAGATTTTGAAAGACACATTTTTAGTCTTGTAAACCTCAGTTTTGGTCTCAGCCTATCAATGACAAACAAGGTGAGCTAAATGCCCCTGAGCCTGTTTCCTTCCTAGCCTATAAATTCAAAATGCCACTTCATAAGTTTATTGTGGCACCTATTGGCAGGTAATTTACATGGCAATACAACACAGTAGAAACCAAAGTGAAGGGGGTTAGAAAAGGGAGCACATAATGAAAAATGAAACCAATGTTTACCAAAAGAAAGCCGAGGACAGTAGCTATAGAGGGAAGTGGGCCCAGCGACTGACCTCCATGTTGATCTTCTTCCCTACCTCTGCCTCCCTAACTTTCCTCCTTCTAGCTTCTTTCTCAACGCAAGAAGAAGTACTGTTCATAGCAGAGAAGACATCAGTCAATGAAAGGATAATAAATACAAAAGTGTTAATCGCTCAGTTGTGCACAGCCCTTTGCAGCCCCATGGACTGTAGTCCGCCAGGCTCCTCTGTCCATGGAATTCTCCAGGGTTTTCCAGGGGATCTTCCTGATCCAGGGATGGAACCTAGGTCTCCTGCATTGCAGGCAGATTCTTTACCATCTGAGCCACCAGGAAAGCCCCAACAAATATAAATCCCACCATAAAGAAAGCTTTATGAGAGGGATCCTTTCTTTCTTCCTTCCTTCATATATGGAACACGGTATAAAAGTACATTTATACAAGTCATTAAATATACAATTTTTAAAATATTTGAGATATTCTTTCGTCGTCTTCCCTGGTGGCTCAGACAGTAAAGCATCTGTCTACAATGTGGGAGACCTGGGTTTGAGCCCTGGGTTGGGAAGATCCCTGGAGAAGGAAATGGCAATCCACTCCAGTACTATTGCCTGGAAAATCCCATGGACAGAGGAGCCTGGTAGGCTACAGTCTATGGGGTCACAAAGAGTCAGACATGACTGAGTGACTTCACTTTTCACTTTGTTGTCTTAGACTTATTTTTGTGTTTTCTTATTAATGGATTCCTTTTTACTATCATTAAGCTACCTACCAAACTCATTTCTTATGATGACTATGAAGATGAGCTATGTCTAAGGCTGGCTGCAAACAGAATCCCTGAGGAGCACCCCCAGTAGAGCCCTGTGAGGTGATGCCATGGACCTCACGTTTCTACCAACGACCTGTCACCGAGAAACATACCTTTCAAATCTGGGGAATACATGGAGATGGAGTGATACTGTGACTCTCAGAACAGTTTATTCTGTTGCCAAGATAGCCAATAAACAATGTATTTTTGTTTCCTGTTAATTTTTCATTCTTGTTTTATGCATGCATATAAATTATATAAACATATATTTTATTACAGTCGAGAAAATAGTGACGCTTGGATTTTAAAGCCACCAGAAATATTCTGCCCCTTCCAAACTCTTTCCTTTTCCCACCTTCATTATCCTCACCTCTGCATGACAAGCAGGTAACTAATGACACCAATGAATGATAGGAAGGCAGTTTTTCTTGCTGCCTCTTTTCAACCTATCCCATCCTGACAGCTATGTACAAACACTCTCCGGGTCAGGGATGTGATTTCTAAGAAAAGCCATTGTCCTTGTATTAAAAGGAAAATGTTCTAGTTTCATGCATCCATAAACAAGGAATGGGTGACAATCCCTGAAGATTTGGGGTGATTTCCATTTTAATCAAGTGGCATAAATTATTAATGTTTACTATTAAATTTATAATAACAGATTAAATAGTAAAATTGCTGTCTGAGGAAACAGATACCATGGTGCCAGTTGCCCTGAAATTGCATTAATAGATAATATAGTGGCTGTATTGGCCTCTGGTCTGCCATATCTTACATTTCTATTTTCATTGGTGTTTAGAGTAATAAACCTAAACTGTTTCCATTAAGAGAAAAACGTGATTATAAATAATTGTGGTTTTGCTTAATTGATAAAATATGCATTTTATTCCATTGTATAATCTAGTTATTAGAAAAAATATAAGTTGCTAAGTCATTTTTATAAGTCAACATGGCATAGTCAGGTTTAGATTAATTGAAATAGTGGCTTCACAAGACCAGATGGTATAAAAATATATCTTATCTTTTAGCTAACTTCAAACATAATCACACTTACATTATCTCAAATGGAGAAAATCCTTTGGCCTTTAAAGATTCCGAATATGCTTTCCTCCCTCATTTTCCCATCCTATAAAGGGGATAAAGTTGATATCATAAAAATGAAAAATTAAGGAAATTATACATTCACTTAGCACACTACCTAGCAAATAATAGCTGTTCGAAATAACTATGATTTTCTCATTCCTAAAGAAACCTCATATATATGTACAAATACAGATGAAAAGAACTTCAGGACTGTGAACTAGAATGCATTTCCCTGCAGAATCGTTCATTCTAGGCTGCATAATTTTTCTCACCAAGCATTCCTTGAGCTTGCACCACATTATCTGTTGGCACTAAGGAATTAAAAAAATCCAATGTGACCTTGACATCAAGGGCCTTGCATTGCTTTACACCACAGCAGCGTGCAATTCTGAGCATGCTTTTGTAGGCTAGTTGCTCTAAAATCTTATATAAGAACTGTTTGGAAAGTTACAATATAAAGATGCAAACAATGATGTAACAGAAAGAATGCCATGTGTAATTTTTTTTTGTCTGTTTGTGTAAATCAGATTTTTATCTTGCTCATAAAATGAGAAAATAAAATCTTGACTTATCTCAAAATGAACAGAGTATAAAGGATGCACAAATCACATTTCAATACCCATTACTTGTTCCAAACATGCTTAATGGATAAACTCACAAAACTTGAAATCTGTAAACAAAAAGATTCTTACTTTCAGCACAGCAAATTACATAAGCTGAACAATAACAACAAAAGTCATCCTTATTTCATATAACAATAAACATATGAAATCCCAAGTTTGCCCAACAGCCTATTAATAAACACCATGGGTTGAAGATAAAGCATTCTTGCAGTGTTGAGATGGATAAAACAAAGAAACAAGTGAACAAACAAAAACATAAAATAGAACAATATGAGCACAGTGGAAGATATGATAGGATACACAAATGAATCAATTTGAGCTCCTAAAGAGAAGAATCACTTTGGAAATGCAAGTGAAATAAAAAGAAACCATATCCATTAAAAATATTTGCCATTCACTTGAGACTACAAAACAAGGAAATTAAGCACCCTACCTAAACCATGATAATGTTTCCACCATGAAGCATATCTTAACTTGTCTAAACAAGAAGAAAAGATCCTCCTATTCATATAAATACTTGTCCTGTACTTGTATAATATGTAACTCAATAGAAAACAGAAGCTTATTACCCATCCTTCTCTTGCAAGGAGGTCTGTGAGTCTTCATTCTTTATTCTGATAACTGTGTCATCAACAACATCATCAATAAATACTTATTTGTTGTAGCTCTATGGGTAAAAATCATATTGTTACACATGGATTCCTCAATCAAAAGAGTTTGAAATTGTTCATATCCAATGAATGTGTCCAGAATTCTGGCAAATAATACTGTCATCCATTTACCAAAAGATTTATAACCATTGCCTTCACACCAGGCACTGTGTTTAGTGTGAAAACAAATCAAGTTTACAGTTGACTGGTGAAGAGGGGCATTAAACAATGTGAAAACTTAGACTATAATTACGTTATGCCAGAAGACTATCTAACTGGTTTCAGAAAATGTAACAACAGCTTTCTAAATGTACAAGCCTCATAATAGTGATCAAAAGCAGGATTCCAGAAAAAAAAAATTATCTGTTGGTGAAAGAAAACAGGGCAGAAAAGAAACACATTTTTGGAGGGAAATACCTTGGAGAGAAACCAACAAAGAAGAAGTAGCAAAAGTAATTACTTTGTGAATTTCTTTGGACTTTTGGACCTGAAACACTCCTTAAAAGTTGCACTAATGCATTATTTTTGTAATGCAGTTTTGAATGGAACACACAGCAGAGAAATTTTTGCCTCCCTCCCTGATAGATGAACATTGCTTTTCCATAAGTTCCTGCACTCCACACAGGGAAGGAAAGCATGAGTAATCTTTGCAACCAGATCTATTTCTTTCATTTCTTGTTTGACAAAAAGTTTCTTTAGAGAGATAAAAAATAAATTGAGGTCATTAATAACTTTACAGAGTATATCTTGAATGGTGATAGATAATTATAAAGGATCTCTGATGCACATTTTGCATCTTTCTTTACCGTTAGTAAAACTGTATTCCTGGGATGCCAATAGACTACTTTTCCAGGGCACTGAGTCAGAGCATGTTCCAAGCAGAGGGAAGGAAGCATTGAAGAGGAAAAGGTAACATTTTACATAATCTCCTCCTTTTGCCTCTGTAACTCAGCTTGCCCCTTGCAAAGTCTAGATCACCTGGGACTTGCAATACTAGGAACTGGAGTCTCACTCACCCTTGTCCTGCTCTTTGCAGCTGCCCAGCCTCTGCAAACTGCTTCATCATGCCTGTCCAGGTCAGACATCCCCCTCCCCGTCTTGACCACTGTTCCTAAGTGCATGAAACCCCTTAGTTCAAACCAGCCTGTTAACAGCTAGTGTTGCCCACTACAGTCTCTCTGTAACGACTCTGTAACCACTCTGTAACCACTCAGCTTGGACTGTTAACTCCTCTGGGCCCAGCGGCGTAATGAACCTGCGTTCTCCAACTCTCCAAGTGTGGTGCTCAGTTTTTTGAATACTGGTTTCTGTAACAGCATGACTCCAGAAGCGTTATAGAAGAGGATTATACATAGAGTCTCCTCCATTACCTGCACCTTCTGTGCAAGCTTTCTCTCATTTTAAAGGGAGTTTCTATTCATTGATAGAAAGAAATAGAAGATATCCAAAAACAAGAAGTCAGACTGAGAGAATTCTTGCAAATTCTTAACATTCTTTGGCCATGGTTTATCTAAGTGCTCACAAACAGTATTTGAATGAATGATCTGTATTCAGTAAGGCTTCCTTTCCCCAATTCTTTAACTGGAGTTGGGGGAAAGGCTTTTCTCTCTTCGTATGTAGCTGACAATGCCGCAAATTGTAGCCAAAGAAGAAAAAAATTCAGATTTCAAGCAGAAGTCAACTTTCCATCCAATCTTTTTCAGATTCAGACATGAAACAGAGGAGTGTTTTTTAAGCCTTTTCTACATAGAGACCTACAACCTTAATAATGGGAAAGGGTGGGGGCCATGAAGAGAGGCCAGGAGAAATGTTGGCTAGAAACAACAAAAATAATTTGAGTTATATAATAGTCTTTGTTCCTACATAAGGAAGTCAGCAGAAGCAATTGAAGTGGTTATTCATTAAAATCTGTTTCAGTAGATTTATGAACCCTGATCACACTCTGTTGTAAAGAGAGTCATTTCTAGTGATGAAAATAATACTGGAGTCTTCATGACACAGTCTAAGGCAGAAGCAACACGTGTGTGAGATAAGATCATACCAAAACAGCCTTCCTTGTCTTTTCTCTATGCCACTTTTCCTTCTAATTCGCCAGTCTTCACTCCCCCTGACCGCATCTCCTAGAACTTCTGCCCGTGCTGCCAACATGCTTTAGACTCTGCCTATAAGATACCACAGAGGTATAGAACGGACTTTTGGCTTCAGAGGGAGAGGGAGAGGGTGGGAAGATCTGGGAGAATGACAATGAAACATGTATACAATCATATGGGAGATGAAGCACCAGTCTATGTTCAATACAGGATACAGGATGCTTGGGGCCGGTGTATGGGATGAACCGGGGGGATGGGCAGGGAAGGGAGGTGGGAGGGGGCTTTAACATGGGGAGATTATCTACACCTGTGGCTGATTCATGTCAATGTATGGCAGAACCAATACAGTACTGTGAAATGGAATAAGCATTAAACAAAAATAAAAAAAAAAAAAGATACCACAGCTTCCCTGGTGGCTCAGTGGTAAAGAATCTTCCTGAAAATTCAGGAGATGCAGGAGCAAGCATTCAATCCCTGGGTCAGGAAGATCCCCTGGAACAGGAAATGGCAACCCGCTCCAGTATTCTTGCTGGGAGAATTCTACAGACAGAGGAGCCTGGAGGGTTATACTCCACGGTCTTACAGAGAGTTGGACGTGACAGCACACACACATACACACACACACACACACACACACACACACACACGGACCAATTCTCAAGCCACTGCTGCCTGTCACTATTGTTTCCATTCATATGTTTGTGACTACAGCACCAACATCAGTCATCTCTTCAGTTTCTAGTTCCTCTGGGCTGTGTTTCACCCCAGCACATTTCCTCCGCATCTAACATGCTCCTTCAGCTGTACAACAGCCTTCTTCTCCTCTGCGCTCTCGCTGTCACGGCAGTGATCAACAGAACTGCCAGCAGTTGGTTGCACAATACTAAGAAAAACAACTCAAACTTTTCTGTATCTGCTGCTGCTGCTAAGTCGCTTCAGTCATGTCTGACTCTGTGTGACCCCATAAATGGCAGCCCACCAGGCTCCCCCATTCCTGGGATTCTCCAGGCAAGAACACTGGAGTGGGTTGCCATTTCCTTCTCCAATGCATAGAAGTGAAAAATGAAAGTGAAGTCGCGTCAGACTCTTCGGGACTCCCTGGACTGCAGCCCATCAGGCTCCTCTGTCCATGGGATTTTCCAGGCAAGAGGACTGGAGTGGGGTGCCATAGCCTTGTAGGTCCACACATTCACCAAATTTGAATTTTAAAACTGTAGAAACTGTATAAAAAATATTTGATGAGAGGCTATCTTGCTTGACTAACTGAAAGTCTTCCAAATTCTCAAAAGTGAATCAACTTTACTCATTTTTCTTTCTGATTTGTTTACCCATAACAACAATAAAAAAGATTGAAGCTGGTCACCATGATAAGTATCTTTTTTTTAAATCCAAAACTTTGCAATTTCCTGGACCTCAAAAAAAGCATCTTAATTATTAATTGACTCTTTTGCACAGAACAGGGTGCTTTTCATGGTGAGGAGTAATTAAGTCTAGGCACACAAAAATCTTAGAAACATGAGAAGACAAATGCACACAAAACATCATGCATGCAAATAGCATGAGCACATCATATCCCTTTGTCCTTAAATTGTAGCTCTACATAGCATTGAATCTCACTATTTATTAGTGGAACTCTTGCAGGATTCACAGACTTGTTTTAAGTGCCAACAGTATACACAACACAAGGAACTACATTCCTGGAAAGCAGTTTCAAAATCCTTTCCTCAATCTCTCTTAAGAGATGTGAATAGTGTATATAGGCCTTGGATATTCAGTAATCCTGATAACAGATTTTAAAAGTCCCATTCTTTCAACAGTTTACCCTCTGAATATTAATTCGGACTTCCTTCTGGAATGCTATCCTCCTGGTATCTGTTTTGTACCAACTCAGATTGGACTTTTCCTTAAGATTTTATCCCTACCAGGTTTGTTTAGATGACCTATTTGCCTTCCTTATTATTACAATTGGGTCAATAGACCAGTTTTGAACTTCTGGTTCTACTTAAAGAAAAAGAAGTTTTATTCACTTATGAGAAAATTTGTATAGACAGTATTTTCTAGACAATGCCAAACTTACTTGAAATACCCTTTGCTCCCCTAGACTTTAGAGGTTATGCAACTGAATAATAAAAATCTTACAATGAGAGTTTCTTCTTGAATGTCACTCTTTGGGCTATAAAGTCACAATATAATCTCACTCTATAAAGTTTTCTTATAAATCAACAAAGGTATTTTTTTCTTTAACCACTTTTAAATGAGCTCATAGATGCTTTGTGAAAATGTATTTTCTATTTCTATTAATCAATTATCCAACTTAACCCATCTGGCATTTCAAATTTGTCTCCAAAAGGTGAAGGGTGAAAACAATTATAATTTATAATTTTCACTACTGAGGTCTGCAATTTCTATCTGTGACACATTTAGAAATCATTGATTAATCATCTCAATGCTTTATGAAATGGATATTATCTCTACAGTTACATGGTTTAAAGTGAAAGAAACTTTTTTTAAAAAGTAATCCTGAAAATAACCTAATTTTGAGGAAGATTTAAATCTCCATCAGGGAAAATGTTTTAATAGGTGAATTTGATGGTCTAAATGATGATTAATTTTGATTATTCCCTAAATTACCTTAGGACATAATGAAAATCATGCAAGTTTTAGAACCAATACTAAGGGAAAATTTTTTTCAGGGCAAAAGGTCAATAACATCTTTTAAAAGAGTTCATAAGGTTGATTGCTGAGGTTTGCAATCCATATGTTTATAATGCTGCCTGTCTAAACTATCAAGCTTGAGAACATAAAAAATTTAGTATATTTATATTTGGCATCAAAAAACTTTATATGAGAAAAATCCATGTTTCATTAAATCTCAAGGAAATATATATGAATAAAATAAGTAGTTAACCATATTTATCTTTATTTATCTCTCCAGCACACTAAGTATACAGATTGTTCTTGTCACCCGAGTTTTATATTTATTAAGTCAGTTGTCTTTGTTTTCAGGCCTATTCATGGAAGTTTTAATTTTTTTAATTTAATAAGTATAAACTGATGATAAATGAGAAAAACGGAAATATTTTGCTTTGTGGTAACTATCATGAATGCTTTAGAAAATTCTCTAAAAGATGAGCTATTACAAGTTTTCAGCTGAAGCCAAGGTGTGGAGAAAGGAAACCCTGAGGTCCCCTTCTTCCACATGTACAGAACAAGCATCAGTGAGAACAATCTAAAGACTGGTGGAAAAGGTCCTCCGTAACTAAAGACACAAAGAGGGAACCAGGGCAGAGCCTCCATTCTCAATGTGTACAAAATCTCACATTCTCCAAGTACCAGCACAGAGGCAGTAGTTTAAAGGAATTACGGTCAGATCTACTTGCTGATCTTGGAGAACCTCCTGAAGAGGCAGGAAGCAACAAGGACTTCACTGGGCGTGAAGAATCTGGTGGCAGGCGTTCGGGAGAGTTAATCTTACTGCAATGACACTGATACTTATAAGGATGATTTAAAGATCCTTCCTCAAGTCTATTAGTGCTGGAGGCTTAACTGTCTTCCAGTGGAGAGATGCCAGTTTTGTGGCCTGTGTAGCAAGCCATATAAGCACCCAGTCCCACCTCCAGTGGACCAGCACCGGGGGTTGCAACCCTCGGCCCTCAAAGCCAGGCACGTTGGGCGTCCATTGGCCACAGCCTCCCAGACTTCCCCACCAGCAGGCAAGCGCCAGCTTGTGGATACGTGCCCTGTATAGTCATCTGCCCAGGAACGCGTTCTCACTCTTTAGAGGGCCCACAGCTGCCACATGAGGCACGGGCTTGCAGGCAGCTTGGCAAGGAGTCGGTCATGCCCACTAGTGAACCCCCAGTCATCAGACCTGACACAGAGAAGGGACGCCCTTAGAGAATATGGCTCTAGGGACCGGAGTAGAGCAAACTGCCGGGTCCTATAAGGCATCATCTGCTTAAGGCCACTCTGTAAGACCAGAAACCATAATCAACCTACTGCATACACAGAAATAAGCACAGATCCATAAAATGATCAGAAAAAGAATATGATCCAAACCAAGGGATGGGAAAAGACCTCTGAAAAAGAACTAAACTGAAAAAGAGACGAGCAATCTACCCAATAAAGAGTTTAAAAAATGAAAGTGAAAGTATTTGTTGCTGAGTCATGTCTGACTCTTTTCAACCCCGTGGACTGTAGCCCACCACACTTCTCTGTCCATGGAATTCTTCAGGTAAGAACACTGGAGTGGGTTGCTATTCCCTTCTCCAGAAGATCTTCTCAACCCAGGATTGAAAGCTCATCTCCTGCACTATAGGCAGATTTGTTTTTTTTTTTAATCATCTGAGCTACCAGGGAAGAGTCAGATAATGACCACAAAGATGCTCAGTGAACTCAAAGGTTGGATGAACACAGTGAGAAGTTCCACAAAGAGAAAATAGAAAAATCAAACATAGTTGAGAAATACAATAATGAAATAAAAATGCACTAGAAGGAATTAAGAGTAGATTATATGATAAGAAGAATGGATCCGCAATTTGGAAAAGAGTGTAGTGAAAATCATTCAAACTGTACAGGAAAAAAAAAAAACACAACAACAAGTAAGAATAGCTTAAGAGACCTCTGGGACAACATCACACATATTAACACTCTTATTACAGAGGTCCCAGAAAGAGAAGAGAGAGAGAAATGGACAGAGAACTTATCTGAAGAAATAACAGCTGAAAACCTCCCCTAAACTAGGAAAGAAAAGACATTCAAGTTCAGGAAGCACAGAGAGTTCCAAACAAGGTGAACCCTCCAAAAACAAAGAACATTCAAGGGTACATGGCAATTAAAATGGAAAACATTAAAGACAAAAAAATAATCTGTAAAATAGCAAGTGAAAAGCAACTATTTATGTATGTATAAGAGAAAAATAACCACCTGACTTCTCAGCAGAATCTCTAGACTCGAAGGGAGTGGTGCAATGTCCAAACTAATAAAAGGAAAAAAAAAATACTAAAACCAAGAATATTCTACCCAGTGGGATTTTTATTCAGATTTGAAAGACAGATAAAGAGTTTTAAAGACAAGAAAAACTAAAAAGCTTTAGCAAAATTAAACTAGTTTTACAAGGAATGTTAAAAAGAACTTCTCTGAGCAAAAACAAAAACAAAATCTACAACTAGAAATATGGAAATTATGACAAGAAAAAAAAACCTCACTGATAAAGGCAAACATACAGAAAAGGTAATAGATTGGTCACTTAACAAAGACAGTAGAAAGAATAAAAAAGAAAAGTAATAAAATTATCCATATCTATAGTAAGAAATTAAAGGGTATACAAAATAAATTTTTTAAAAAGCAACCCAAGGGCATAAAATAAAACATCAAAAATAAATAAATAAATAAAGCCTGGACTTATGAGAACATCAACTTAAAATAATCATATAAATATAAATATATTCATATAACTCACAGTAACTATAAAACAAAAACTGTAAAAGACACAAAAATAGAAAAGAATCCAAACATAACACTAAACATAGTCTTCAATCACAAGGAAAGGGAACTAAAGCAAAAGAAAGTAAAACAACAAATGTAACTAAAACACAAGAAATAAATCAACCACATGGCAATAAATGTATACCTATCAACACTTGCTCCTTAAAGGAAAAGCTGTGACTAACCTGGACAGCATATTGAAAAGCAGAGACGTCACATTACTGACAAAGGTCCGTCTAGTCAAAGCTATGGTTTCTCCAGTGGTCGTGCATGGATGTGAGAGTTGGACTATAAACAAAGCTGAGCACCAAAGAATTGATGCTTTTGAACTGTGGTGTTGGAGAAGACTCTTGAGAGTCCCTTGGACTGCAGGGAGATCCAACCAGTCCATCCTAAAGGAAATCAGTCCTGGGTTCACTGGGAGGACTGAGGATGAAGCTGAAACTCCAATACTTTAGCCACCTGATGTGAAGAGCCGACTCACTGGAAAAGAACCCGATGCTGGGAAAGACTGAAGGAAAAGGGCAAAGGGGTGACAGAGGAGGAGATGATTAGATAGCATCCCATCTCAGTGGACATGAATCTAAGCAATCTCTGAGAGATGGTGAAGGACAAAGGAGCCTGGCATGCTGCAGTCCATGTGGTCACAAAGAGCTGGACACAACTTGGCAACCAAATAACAAACAAAATCAAAAGAAAACACTGATTTTAAAAGATGTATTAGGTTAAATTCAATTATTAGATATACACAGAGAACTCCACTGAAAAGCAACAAAATACACATTCTTTTCAAATGCACAGAAAACATTCTCCAAAATAAAACACTTGCTAGACCTTGAAACAACTCTCAATAATATTATTTAAGAAAAATGAAATCATTTCACACATCTTTTTCAACTTTGACAGTATGAGACTATAAATCAAAGACAAGGAAAAAAAAAACTACAAAAACCACAAACACATGGAGTTTAAACAATATTCAAGTAAACAACCAATGGGTCAATGAAGAAATCAAAGAGGAAATAAAAAAATATCTGAAGACAAATAAAAGTGAGAACATACTGATCCAAAATCCATGGGAAGCTGCAAAAGCAATTTTAAGCAGTAAGCTTATAGTGATACAGGCCTAACTTAGGAAACTAAAAAATCTCAAATGATCTAACCTTACACCTAAAGAAACCACAAAAAGAAGAACAAACAAAACTCAAAGTTAATAGAAGGGAAGAAATAATACAAATCAAAGCAGAAAAAAAAATAGAAACCATAAAAAAACAGAAAAGGTCAACGAGGCAAAGATCTGTTTCTTGAAAAGGTACACAAAATTGATAATCTCTTATCCAGACTCACCAAAAAAAAAGGGAGAGGGCCTCAAATTAATAAAACCAGAAATTAAAAAACGCTACCTCCCACAGAAATGCAAAAAGGGCAAAATAGTTTTTAATTAAGGTGTGTACATTTTTTTTTAGGATTAATGCTATTCCACACTTAACAGTATGCAGTAGAGTATAAACATACATTTTATAGACACTGGAAAAACAAAAAAATTTGGGACTCAAGGTTTCATAATATTTGCTTTACTGCAGTGGGGTGGTCTAGAGCTGAGCCTGAAATATCTCTGAGGTATGTCTGGATGTATGTTTACAGTTGACATTTTAATTTATAGTTGCAATTATCTATGGATTTTTCCACTAAATACTACAGTAGCTCTGCAGTTGATTGAGTCTGAAAATGTTGAGCAGGGGAGGGAGGGCTGGCAGGAAAGTTTTGTGCAGATTTTTGATTGCACAGGCATTCGTGCTCCTAAATGCAATGGTTTATATTATCATGAAAACACTCATAAGGGTGCTTTCTGGGTCGGGGCAGGTTATTATTACATATGGCAATTAAAACATGGGTTCCTCACATCCCATTTCCCTAGAACCTGCAATACCCTATGCAAACTACCGCCACCATATCCACAGGAGAAGAGCTCTGTGAATGGAGAGTTTTTATAGGTTACCTACTGTCCTCTCACTTACCACCCTCCAGAGAAGAAACATATAAGGACTTTACCTTCATAAAGCAAAGGAATCTTCACTGCGAAGGGGAGGAGAAAGGTAAACCTTTGGCTTCAGAGACAATCCATTGTATTATCCTTTGAATGAGAGTAGATAGTTCCACGAGATAAGCTCTAGTTGTAATGCCTTTGAAATATGAGGAATGAATGATCTAGGAAAAAAATATATTATTTATATACATTATTTTATATATTCATAGCTTGTCCTTTTTTCCCCCCAGACTCTCCCAGTCATACAGGGAAAGTGTTAGTCACTCAGTTGTGTCCAACTCTTTGCGACTCCATGGAGTGTAACCCACTTGAATCCTCTGTCCATGGAATTCTTCAGGCAAGAATACTGGAGTGGGTAGCCATTCCCTTCTCCAGGGGATCTTTCTGACCCTGGGATCAAACTCAGGTCTCCTGCGTTGCGGGCAAATTCGTTACCATCTGGGCCACCAGGGAATCGTATAATAACATAAAAGTATTCATAATTCTTCCTCACACCTTAGTATCCTCATCTGTAAAACACAGTGTTGCTATACAAAGTTCCTAAATTCTATCCATTTATGATGGTTTTGTTGATGAGATAGCTCCACACAGGAAAAATAAAAATATCAGAAAAAATAAAATTAACTGAAGACATCCACAGGCAAAATGGTGAACTGGAGACATTGCTAGCTTAGATTTTATACATCTCTCACGGATGGCAAATCAACTAAAATGTCCAATTTCATGTTCTTATTGGTTAAATAAATAGCTTGGACTAAGTGAATTAAATACTCATATGAAATTATTTTTGAGTCAAAATGATGGCTACGTAGGCTTAAAACTTTATTCACATATACTTTCATTACCATTCTCAAATTTGCAATAATGTTATTGGCCAGATCTTTATAGCTATGTGAAGTAAATAAATATTTTAGGCACTCACGTAATTGATGCTCTGAATCTGCTTTACATTAATCACAGTTCAGAGCAGGTGTTGGTGGATTTTCTTTACTTTCCCAAGAGAGTTGAGGGGCGAGGATGACATGTGTAATAGCGACTCTCAAGCCTTAGCATGCGTTAGAATCACCTGAATACCTTACACCTGTTGCTGTGCCCCAAAGAGGGTTTCTAATTCCCTCCTTCAGGGATTAGGCCCAAGAACTTGCCTTTTTAAAAAGCCCCCAGATGATGTTAATGACACTGGTCTAGGGAAGGCACTTGTAGAACCATTGAATTACAGTGTTTCTAAAACTTTAATTGACAGAAATCTCTTGGGGATCTTGAAACAATGCATCTCTGAGATCTGGGTGGAGCTTGCCATGTTACACTTGTAACAAGCTCCCAGGTGATGCTGACATTTCTGACCCACGTTTTGAACCCTTGAGTAGAAAGGACCAGCATAGGCATTGCTCAGAAAATGTTAGGAAAGCAAAACTGAAACTCAATTGAACAAACATATTGATTGTCCACTATGGATCACACACTATAAAAGTTGCTAGTGTCCTGAAAGAAATTACACCCTGTCTGTAAACTCAATAAAGTTTAGACAGGAAATCAGAAAATTAAACGTGAGTATCATCATGAAGGCATAATATAAGTTGCCCCAGAAACACAATGCTAGCTCTGACTAAGAGGGGGTAATGTTTGGGAACAGCACAGAGGGACAGGTTTTTCTTGGGAAAAAAAAAAAGCAAATATGATTTACCTTACCTAAAATACTCAAAAGAATTAAACTTCAGAGGCGATTGGAACATTTTGAACTTGTCTGAGTTGACACAGACACTAGAAGAGGCAAGAAGACAAAAAACCACTACTTTAATTAGTTAGACCAAGCAAACAACCATTTTCACTTTAAAAGGTCTTAAATTTAGCTAGCCAAACAAATAAACATGTTAAGCTCCACTTTAAAAAGAAAATAAAATGAATAAGCAAATAAGACAATGGGATTTTAGGTAAGGTAAACAATGCTTCACAAAATCACTGAGATTCCCACAGATTTAAGTTAATGCAAATATCACACGCTAAACCAAAGCTGTGTCAGCTTCTTGTAGGTCCTGTGAGAAGGCCTTCTGAGGTGCCTGGACCAAATCAGAACCCTTTACTCTGCTCTGATGGGTCAGCAGATCTCCACCTCCAAACAGCCCCTGTGCTGGCAGGGGACCTTTGGCCTCAGGGCATTATAGTCACTTGATTCCTATACAACTGAAAGGCTTCTGAAGAAGTGTTTTCTCCTGATTAATGCAAAATGTAAATTCCCCAAGTTTTCAGGCACCAGACATTTGTGAAAAGTGAAAGTTGCTCAGGCCTGTCTGACTCTTTTTAACCCCATGAACTACACAGTCCATGGATTTCTCTAGGCCAGAATACTGGAGTAAATTCACTTCAGTTCAGTTCAGTCGCTCAGTCATCTCTGACTCTTTGCGACCCCATGGACTACAGCACGCCAGACCTCCCTGTCCATCAACAACTCCCAGAGCTTGTTCAAACTCATGTCCATTGAGTCGGTGATGCCATCCAACCATCTCATCCTCTGTTATCCCTGTATCCTCCTGCCTTCAATCTTTCCCAGCATCAGGGTCTTTTCTAATGAGGTTATTTGCAACAGGTGGCCAAATATTGCAGTTTCAGCTTCAGCATCAGTCCTTCCAATGAATATTCAGAACTGATGTCCGTTAGGGTTGACTGGTTTGATCTCCTTGCAGTTCCAGGGATGCTCAAGAGTACTGTCCGACCCAAAACCACAGTTCAAAGCCATCAATTTTTTGACATTCAACTTTTTTTGTAGTCCAACTCTCACATCCACACACGACTACTGGAAAAGCCATAGTTTTGACTAGGCAGAACTTTGTTGGCAAAGTGATGTCTCTGCTTTATAATATGCTGTCTATGTTGGTCTAGCTGTCTAGCTTTTCTAACAAGGAGCAAGCGTCTTTTAATTTCATGGCTGCAGTCACCATCCGCAGTGATTTTTGAGTCCAAGAAAATAAAGTCTGTCACTGTTTCCATTGTTTTTACATTTATTTGCCATGAAGTGATGGGACCAAATGTCATGATCTTAGTTTTTTGAATGCTGTATTTTAAGCCAACTTTTTCACTCTCTTCTTTCACTTTCATTAAGAGGCTCTTTAGTTGCTCTTCATTTTCTGCCATAAGGATGGTATCATCTGCATATCTCAGGTTATTGATATTTCTCCCAGCAATCTTGATTCTAGCTTGTGCTTCATCCAGCCCAATGTTTCTCATGATGTACTGTGCATATAAGTTAAATAAGCAGGATGACAATATACAGCCTTGATGTACTCCTTTCCCGATTTGGAACCAGTCTGTTGTTTCATGACTGATTCTACCTGTTACTTCTTGACCTGCATACAGGTTTATCAGGAGGCAGGTAAGGTGGTCTGGTATTCCCATCTCTTTAAGAATTTTCCAGTTTGTTGTGATCTACACAGTCAAAGGCATTGGCGTGGTCAATAAAGCAGAAGTAAGTATTTTTTTCAGGAACTCTCTTGATTTTCTATGATCCAGCAGATGTTGGCAATTTGATCTCTGGCTCCTCTGTCTTTACTAAATCCAGCACGAGCATTTGGAAGTTCACAGTTACCTATTATTGAAGCCTGGCTTGGAGAATTTTGAGCATTACTTTGCAAGCGTACGAGATGAGTGCAGTTGTGTGGTAGTTTGAGCATTCTTTGGCAATGCCCTTCTTTGAGATTGGAATGAAAACTGACCTTTTTAGTCTGTAGCCACTGCTGAGTTTTCCAATTTTGCTGGCATGCTCAGTGCACCACTTTAGTAGCATCATCTTTTAGGATTTGAAATAGCTCAGTTGGAATCTCATCACCCCTACTAGCTTTGTTTGTAGTGATGCTTCCTAAGTGATGCTTCCACTTGACTTTACATTCCAGGATATCTGGCTCTGAGTGAGTGATCACACCATCATGGTTATCTGGGTCATGAAGATCTTTTTTGTATAGTTGTCTGTGTATTCTTGCCACCTCTTTTAAATATCTTCTGCTTCTGTTAGGTCCATACAATTTCTGTCTTTTATTATGCCCATCTTTGCATTAAATGTTCCCTTGGTATCTCTAATTATCTGGAAGAGATCTCTAGTCTTTCCCATTCTATTGTTTTCCTATATTTCTTTGCATTAATCACTGAAGAAGACTTTCTTATCTCTCTTTGCTATTCTATGGAACTCTTCATTCATATGGTTATATCTTTCCTTTTCGCCTTTGTCTTTAGCTTCTCTTCTTTTCTCAACTATTTGTAAGGCCTCCTCAGGCAAACAGTTTGCCTTTTTGGGTTTCTTCTTGGGGATGGTCTTGACTCCTGCTTCCTGTACAGTGTCACAAACCTCTGTCCATAGTTCTTCAGGCACTCTATTAGATCTAATTCCTCGAATCCATTTGTCACTTCCACTGTATAATTGTAAGGAATTTTATTTAGGTCATACCTGAATGGTCTAGTGGTTTCCCCTACTTTCTTCAATTTAAGACTGAATTTGGCAAGAAAGAATTCATGATCTGAGCCACAGTCAATTTGCAGTCTTATTTTTGTTGACTCAAAAGAGCTTTTCCATCTTTGGCTGCAAAGAATATAATCAATCTGATTTTGGTATTGACCATCTGGTAATGTCTATCTGTAGATTCTTCTCTTATGTTGTTGGAAGAGGGTATTTGCTATGACCAATGAGTAGCCTTTCCCTTCTTCAGGGGATCTTCCCAACCCAGGGACTGAACCCAGGTCTCCTGCATTGCACGTGGATTCTTTACCAGCTGAGCCACAAAGGAAGCCCAAGAATACTGGAGTGGTTTACCTTTACCTTCTCCAGGGGATATCCTAAATCAGGAATGGAACCAGAGTCTCCTGCTTTGCAAGAGGATCCTTTACCAAGTAAACTATAGGGAAGTCTTTTTGTGGGCAATAGAAAATTAAAATAAGCAACAATGGCAAAGCTGCTTTGCTTCCAAACAGAAAATGAACTTATAAAACTTGAAACATTCATGCAAAGAATTAAGTATAATTGAGCCAGCCCTTTAAATACGGTTTCCAATAGAATTTCATGTCATTTTCACAGTATGATAGTTAGGAGAATAAAGATGCCATCATGTGGGGGACGTTTTTAAAGTGGTGCTCTTTGGAGAAGGAAAAATAAGATAGGGTCAGTCAAGCCTCATCATGTCATCTGTTCAGAGAATTGACCTTGAACTCCTGGTGGTGAGCAATGGCTGGAGCAGAGGCTGAGTCACTTCCAAACTGACACTCCTGGCCTCTTCCTCTCCTCCCTGCTGGGGGCTTTAACCTCAACCCCAGACCTCATTTTAGAAAGTTAGAAGAGAGCCACCAAAAAAGGATTTAAGCAATATAGCAAACAGATGTGTGGAGAGTTCAAGTTTACGGGTCTTCTGTCTCTTCAGATGGAGAGTTTTGAATGTACATTCAAGAGCATGGTTCCCCCAGAAAGGAAAGGACAGCTATCCTCTGCCCATGAGCTTAACAAGTGTCAGAAAAACCCTAGAACTAACTCTCGTTTTTACGGGAGTCCTTTGAATTTAGCACTGTCAACTCATGTCACTTAAAGTTAATCCATAAATATAATGTTAATGTATCCTTTCCCTTTCAATTCTTAATTATGTTCAGTATTGACTGAATACCTACTCTGCGTGTGTGTGTGGGTGCACACGCACGCACGCACGCATGCTCAGTCAGTCATGTCTGACTCTGAGACCGCATGAACTATATCCTGCCAGTCTCCTCTGTACATGGAATTCTCTAGGCAAGAATGCTGGAGTGGGTTGCCATTTCCTCCTCCAGGGGATTTTCCTGACCCAGGGATTGAACTCAGATCTCTTGTCTCCTGCCTTGTAAGGCAGATTCTTTACCATTGCACCCCATAGGAAGCCAACTACTATATATCAGTTCAGTCAGTCACTCAGTCACGTCCGACTGTTTGTGACCGCATGGACTGCAGAACACCAGGCTTCCCTACTATACATAAAAGGTTACAAATATATAGCCTCTGGGCAACTCCATGGTACTGTTGATCAGTTTGCAATTTAGATTACACTGGGTGGAATGGAATACCATCATATTCATGAAACAACTGGTTCGGCACTACCGACATCTTTCAAGGACGTGCCCTCCAATCCTTGTGTTATAGAATTCCTACAGAGGCGTATGTCACCATTTCCACTTTGGGGCTGTCACGTGGCTCTTGCTTATTTACTTCATGCAATGAATGCCAAAACTAAGGGGCATTTGTGTATCTAGGGCTGCGAGTACTATCCTTGTATTAAATGGAATAATGCAAAATCTGGATAACTCATGATCCTGACTTTTACTTTAAATAGAGAGGGGAGAATGAATAGGAAATAATGTGGGGTTTATTTCCCCTTAAAATGAAGCAAAAAATATTTTTAAGAGAACACATTTTATCTGTTTCATTTCACTTGGTTTTGAAATATCTGTTTCTTTAAACACCTAACAGTTAAAAACTATGCAATAAAATACAGAAAAGGAAATTAATGCAAACCTTTTCTAAGAAATACTCTTTGCAGATTTTAATGTGATGTTATCCTATATTTAAACATGTGCTTGTAAGTTCACTGACTCAGAGTATATTGAATGTGTCAGAATGTAGAGTTTTAATAACTAGAGGAAAATATCAGATAAACTTGACTCTAAGACATGAACAGAAATGTCATTCTTTTTGCAGCTAGATTTTAATATATCCTTCAAGGTACAAGGAGTATGGGAAATCAATAGCAAATCCCAGAGTCCTTATGTTGAGATATTCAAAATGTTAACTCTAATGAGAGTCATATCAGGGGGAAAAAAAAAAAAAGGATGATATAACCTAGGGCTGAGCAGTTCACACAGTATCTGCAAAGAATTAATGTTCAAAATCTAAACACATCTTGTGCCTTTAAATAGCAGTACATATACTGTATTTGTCATAATTTTTACAAACAATGTAACCTTGTTTTTTCCCAGAACTGAAAGCACTGATTTGAAGGTAGTTTGGGAGAAATTGTTTTCTCTTGTTTAGTAATTATCATTAATGAAAGAAAGATTTCTTAAATACTAATAAATCAGGGCTGAATTGACTGACCATGCATCCAAATTGCTGCATTATTCACACTGGAATTACTCCAAAGATTAGCTGCAAATTGCCCTCTAAATTGAATTTATGGTTTCATTTTTCATGACTACTGTATTGTGACAGATGAAAGGAATATGAGAGGAAAATGACAGTGATGGACCCAATTTCTTAGTGCTCCATCTTCGGGATAGAGCCAAACTATCTCTATAATTTATTTTGGCAAACATAAAAACCTGGTAGGCTGAAATCTGGGAGATTCTACTCCATATTCTACTTGGAAATGAAAAGGTCAACATTATGTTTTTTGTCAGGGGGAAGCTAATCAAATTGACATCCAAGGAGGGGAAAAGGATTCACATGTAGGATGCAGTTATTTTGCATGTGTCCACTGAAAACACTGCACAACCTCAACGTTGAGAGTTACATTACATTTTACTCCTCAGACAAAACTGAGGGCTAAGCCAAGGACATAGCAACTCAAATAGCAGTGAGAAACTGCTCCAAAGAGGCAAGGGTGGTAGGGAACTGGGGGCAGGGAAGGAGGAAGCCAGGATATGTAGGAGCTTTTGCAACAAAGATCAGATAGTCAAAACATCAAAAGATTACTGTAAAAGAAAACCAGATGGAACTGAGGGCTTCTCTGTGTATGGGAAGATGCAAGAGTTTGAGCTCACTGATATGGTTCCTCTGATAGGTATCTCGGGACCTTGTGCTTTCTCATCTTGAGCCTCCTCAGGGTCCGTCAGCATGGGGTGTCTGCAGGGGCTGATGGCTTGGTGGTGGGCCTCCTGTGTGTATGCTGTGTTCCTTCAGGGCTCACCACTCGGCTGCTGGTACTGCAATGGCTACAACATCCTTCGTTTCCTATAGGGCAGGCATTTTTAAAAATTCACATGTGTGATGTTATTCCATTAATCTTTGCAACAACACCATGGAACAGGTAATTGTATCCTCTGTAAAAAGAAAGAAAAAAAAAATGAGACCCTGAGAGGCTGGGTACCCTGCCCAAGTCTGGACTTTGGGGAGGCCTTTCTGTATGCTTCCCTAGTTGTTCAGATGGTAAAGAATCTGCCTGTAATGAGGGAGACCTGCATTCAGTCTCTGGGTCAGGAAGATCCCTTGGAGAAAGGGAATGGCAACCCACTCCCATATTCTTGTCTACAGAATCCCACAGAGGAGCCAGGTGGGCTACAGTCCACGGCGTCCCAAAGACTCGGATACAACTGAGTGACTAACACTTTCTATATGCAAAACACCCATGTCCAGGATCTCTTGCTATGATACCTCCTAGAAAGGATTACCACTTTGATCCCACTGCCGATTTAGACATATTAATTTTGTGTCTGTCAAATAACTTGCAGTTCATTTTCACACTAAAGAAAATAAAAATGATAGTCCAAATTACATGGGGAAACATAAACCTATTCTACCATCTGAGCATTGTGAACACATCTAAATCTTTGGAACAACTGTTTTTAGACTATTATTGAAAAGCTGAAACAAAAATAAAAGCTGCCAGATTGGAGAGACAGTAAAGGCCTCCCTCTTTATATGAGGTATATAACTTGCTGCAACACATGGAGGGGAAGACAATTTTGTTAGCCTTTAAATTGGGTTTGTATTGTCTGGGCCTCTTGGGTTAGAAATGATTGAAAACAAATATTGGGTTGGAGTTAGTGACAAATGCAGTGGATGCCTTCAGGTTTAGAAGACACCAGTATGTGAACACATGCTTTGTTTGTAAGACAAATGATTAGACAGCCTCCTACAGCTTTTTGTTTCTAAAGGTTTAGGACCTGTCACCATTTTCCTTCTGAAATGGCCTCAGGCATCCTTTCTTTTATCAAACTAGCTCTCACATTAACATACAGGTACTCAGGCATGAGCATTCTAGAAGAGCAAAAGCAAGTGAAGCTATTTTTATTGACAAATAAGAGTTTTTACATTTCTTACACTCAGGTTGTTAATAGAGAATTTGCTAATAAATCCTTTAAGAAGACAAAAATAAAACCTTAACCTGTTAGAGGGGAAATTGTCAAACTCTGGGTGTCTAGATAAATCTCTTTGCATCCTTTATTTAATCTAATTGCCTTATTACTGATACGCTATCTTTTCTTAGTCATACAATTTAAATTTTTTCTCCTCTGATGATTGTTTTTAATATTTTAACTTATGCTAACGTGACAGAAGTTTTCAAATACGTATCCATATCTCTGCTCTATGGATGTCAGATGCTGCCTTTATTGTATCAATTGGTCCATTCATGTTTTCCCCTATTTGATTCTTTGAAATGAAACTGAAGTGTTGACACTTGAATTTAAGTTCAAACCCTATTCTTAACTGATACAAATGTGAGAACAAGCTTTACCTAACCATCCCATGTAACTGAACAATATAATACTAACTCTGGATATCTAGAGCAACTATGTCTTTTCATGTTGAGTTTGGCTATTGTATAGAAAAGACCAGCCGTGATCCACAGGACACAGATATTTCAGTGAAGCAAACTCAAATGGCCAACCAGATGTGTGACCTCTAACACACTTCTTATCTCTGAGTTCTTACTAAGAATAAGGTTGAAAATGCCTACTCACAGAGATATTCTGAGGATAAGATGAGAGAACCACCTCTCATGATCTTACTGCTAGGCATGTACTCAAGACTTCACACCAACTCTGGGAAGAAGGGGTCAGAATTTCTCTATTGACCGAAGAGAAGAGGACTCCAGTAATGAAAGAAAAAGCAATACTAAGCCCAGATCAATGGTTTGGATCTTAGCTTTCAGGGTGGCTTTTTTTTTTTCTTCTTCCTTTTTTATTTTTCAAATTATGCAAGTATCATATGCATTTACAGGAGACTTGGAAAATACAAAACAAAGTTACATATTGTTCTATTATATTACAATTATTTTTTAAGGAGATTAATTAATATTTTTAGTTGGAATTTCAATATCAAACTCTCAAACATTAATGGAATGAAAAGACAGAAAAGTAGAAGGATATAGACCTGCAAACACTATGAACCAGTTTAACATAATTAAGATTTATGCAATTTCCACACAACAGCAGGATACAAATTCTATTCAAGTTCCCATAGACTATAATCCAGGAGACACTGGAACATATCCAGGGACAGAAGATGAGATGCAAAAATTTCACAGTCTAAAAGTATCAAAATCTTACAGAGTCTGTTCTCTCATCACTGTGAAATTGTGTTAGAAATCAATATCAAAAGATATTTGAAAATAACCACATTTTCAAGTGCAACATGACATTTAACAAGAGAGCTTTGATTTAGCCATTGAAAGTCTCAATAAAATTAAAAGATTGAAAAAAACACAGACGGTGAGTGCAGACAAGAAAATATTTAAATGAGAAGTTAATATAAAATGAGAAATTAATAGTAAAGATATTTAAAAATCCCATATATTTGGAAATTAAATGTCCACATTTAAATGTTGGGTGGTGTACCTAAGAAGTCATAATAAGGAAAATTAGAAAATATCTGTAAGAAAATAAAAATGAAAGGAGAATTTATCAGAATTTGTTACATGCTGCTAAAGTTGCTCAGTGCAGCTAAATACAATGTGGAATCTTGAATGATATGTGAAAACAAATAATGGGCACTAGCATTAACTTTTTAAATTTGAACAAAGGTCAATTTTCTTTGTTTTTTTTACAACATATTACTTCTTTATATTCTTGGAGTTGGATTAGAAGTTTCAAGCCTCGATCATTTTTTTTAAATCGCTAAGATAATAAGCTTTCTAGACTTTTAGCAGGAATACTAAAGGCCAGAATAAATGGAACTATATTGAAGCTTTGAGTGAACATAAATTAGAAACTTAGCATTCTATTCATAATTTGCCAAACAAGTAGAACTAAGATGTCATAAATCTTTTGGCTAGGCAAAAATTCATAATTTTCAAATATGTACATATTATATGTACTATATATACATACATATATATATACATATATATATATATACCACATACATATATATATACACACACACACACTCTGCCAACAAGATCTATATAGTTAAGGCTATAATTTTCCCAGTGTTCACTTATAGTTGTGAGAGTTGGACCGTAAAGAAGGCAGAGTGCCAAAGAATTGAAGCTTTCGAACTCGAGCTGGAGAAGACTCTTGAGAGTCCCTTGGACAGCAAGGAGATCCAACCAGTTAATCTTAAAGGAAGTCAACCCTAAATACTCATTGGAAAGGCTGATGCTGAAAGCTGAAGCTCCAATACTTTGGCCACCTGACACGAATAGCCAACTTATTGGAAAAGTTCCCAGTACTGGGAAAGATTGAGTGCAGAAGGAGAGAGAGAGCACCAGGGGATGAGATGGCTGGATGGCTTCACAGATGCAATGGACATGAACTTGGGCAAACTGTGGGAGATGGTGAGAGACAGGGAGGCCTGGCGTGCGGCAGTCATGGGGTTGCAAAGAGTTGGACATGACTGGGCGACCGAACAACAACAGCATAGATATATATCCTGGCAGTCCACTGTATTATTTTTGCTTGGAGAATCTGCATGGACAGAGGAGCCTGGCAGACTGCAGTCCATCAATCCCCAGGCTCGCAAAGAGTCAGACAAGACTAAAGCAACTTTGCATGTATTTATATATACATGCATATACATATTTACATGCATATATATATATAGACAGACATATAGAAACTTGTCTACTACTTTGATAAACACTTGAGAAAGAGCAATAAAAAATGAGATGGTTAAATTAGAAAACATATCTAAGTGAAACGGGAGCACTGAGTGTGAAATAGAAAAAGCAAAACAAACTAGATAAAAGACCATCATACAGCCCAGGTTTTTTTTTAAACATGGCTGCTCATTAAAATTAGGAGAAGACAATACCTGTGCATATGTATTTTTCAAAATGTTCTGAGATAATTCTAATGTTCATTTGAATTTTAAAAAGTGATTATAGGTTTTTCTATTAAATGGTAATTTTAGTGATATAGAATTCTATTTTTTTGTTGCCAATCATGATAAAATAGTATTATGATGAATAATAGTTACATCAGGATGGATTTAAATGTATGATGGTGATGTTGGTTTTAGTCACTAAATCATGTCTGACACTTTTGACCCCATAGCCTGTAACCCACCAGGCTCTTCTGTCCATGAGATTTTCCAGGCAAAGTATGTAAATATGTATGACAGAAAAATCTAGAGGAATATGTAAATTGTTGTCACCTTGGGAACTAGATTAGGTGGATTTTCATTTTATGTTACATACTTCTAGAATGTTTGAAGTTGTTAATAACAAGTACTTATAACTCTTTAATGAGGAATTCCAATAAATATAAAAAAATTAAAGTGCCTAGAATTCAGTAAATGTTCATTTAATTTGAATTTCTGCTTGTCTTCCAGGTATAGCACCTATAAAAATCAAAGTAGTCATTTGAGCATTCGTGCTAATACTTAATGCCTGCCTATGCATTCTGAGCTCTTCTCTACTCTGAGGGTTTAAACTGAAAAAAATATATATATATATACAAGTCTCTCTTTCCTATCTTTCAAGGCAGAGGAACAAGTAATATCAGTATAACTTTCAACAGTCCCTGTAGGAAAAAATTGTAAAAGTTTTTTTTTTTTCTTTCTCAGTCTGATTCTCTCTTAATTAAATTGGCACCACAGTCTTCCCACCTGAAAACTGGCCGCTACTCTCTGAAAAGTAGTTAGAAAAATATTTCGGGAATATGTAAGTACAAATTGTTGTGATACTATGATATCATTTTGTGAGTAAAATCTAAATAATCACTCATTGACTTGGACTAAACATATATGTAATGTCTATTTTTATAGGTCAAAATGGTCAAATAGCAATTGCACGTTTTTGCTTAGTGATTGCTATCAAGATAGTTTTAAGACAATATTGAGTCCAGATTTCAGCAAAGATCTTCACAAAATAAACGCATTTCTCATTTTATTAACCATGACTTGAGTGTGGCTAAAACTATTCTCAGAATAGTTTTCTGGACAGTTTTTGATATCTGCAAGATGAATGGGAACAGCAACACATATAAGTCTAATTGACTGAAAGTCCAAAAATTATTCACATATGGCTTTCAAATATTCCCCAGAAAGTACAAGGATCTCCTTAGTGAAATGTATCAACAAAAGGCTAGACCACCTGTTCTGTGAAACTGTATCAATAATTCAAAAGCAGGACGTATGGGATGGAGGGTCCTCAAGTTCTGCAAAGAATATTTCCGTGATTATGCTGTTGCAATGATTTAAGCAGATCAAACTTGTGCAGTGTGTGTCTCATTCTAAGAAGAAAGAAAATCTTCCCTGTCTTGGACAGAACCATTGTCTCTTCATCATGAATACCTATGAGAGGTGGGTAATAACAGAAATAAACAACAGACTAAAGCACTCTGAAAAATCAACTTCTTAGATGAAACCCTAAAGTGTTTCCTGGAACTCAGAGGAACCCAAGATCAGTGTCAGTGCCCAAGTGGAAAACTGCTGAGAAGATGGTGGAATTTCAGGATTTCCACCAAAGTCGGTATTTAGAAGGATCAGGATCCTGTTTCTGACACACCTCTTGGAGCAAAGAATGAGAATCTGGGGTTGGTCACTGCCTTGCATCCTGGAAGTTGACAGTGTGGGTGCGAGTAAACTGAGATGGCCTCTTGGAGGCCTCCTGGAAAGCAAGAGTTCAAAGGAGAAGAGAGCAGGCAGACTCTAAACACAGGTTCAGGAGCAATGAACAGAGGCAGGTGGGTGGAGCCTGTGGGTTAAACAAAGGACAGATGCAATTCTCCTAACTTCCTTGTCTTGTCCATGCTGTTACTACTTTGTATTTTGGGTCTACCTTGTTTGTACATTCCATAATCTGCCATAATTGACTATTGCTTACACAGCTTTACCCAACATGTTAAAAAAAATTGTCCACTATTGTTTCTTGAATCTCATCCCTTCCTTCTAATGAGATATGTTCTCATTAAGATGATGAGATATATTCTAATGAGATATATTCTTCTTAATGTGATATATCTTTAGTTACTTTTTGAGCTAGAAGCTGTGGGTCGGGTAATTTTCAATGTCTGAAAATGTTTTCATTTTACCCTTTTTAAAATTAGATATAAATTTTTGTTGGGACCTGACAGAAGCCATGAGAAGCTTCGAGGACTAAAGTAGCCAGAGCTACAATCACAGAAAAAGCTGGGTCACTGCCCAGAAGGAGCTGAGATCATCATCCCCCCGACCTTGAGACTCAGCCAGTCAGCATATTCCCTGTAGCCTGGTTAGAGCTAGCCCAGATAACACGAAAAGTCCCTTAAGCGAGCCTGCATGCGCAAAATTTAGCCAGTTAATAGATGCCAAGAACCCCTTGCAACCAATCCGCCCTTGCCAACTCACTGTCTCTGTTCTAAGTTTATAAATACTCCTGTAATTCTGGGCTCAGGGCCCTCTTGCCTTACTCCACTGTGTTGGATGTGGCAGAGTGCCCTAATTCGAGTTAGCAATAAACTCCCTTCTTGCCTTTGCATTGCCATGGTGGACTTGTTTTCTCAGTCTCTTTGGAGACTTGGACTCCGAGCATAACATTTGGGGGCTCGTCCAGGATCTCCCTTTGAGTGGGCAGAGCAACTCTTCTGGTAGAAAGGGGACCTCACTAGGAGGTAAGAAATCTGAACACCAGTGTTAACTCTGAATAAGCCCAGCATAAGACCGGGGCCTGGTATCGTACTGGGGAGGCAGCTGGGTGTGAGTATAGGAATAAGTCCAGTGTGAGACTGGGGCTCGGTATCATACCGAGGAGGCGACTGGCTCTGTGAAAATCCTGCAGGTAAGATTGAGAAGAGGACCCAGAGAGATCTGGTGTTGGGCTGTTGGTGGCCATCTCGTGTTTGCTGTCTGCATCTGGTTGTTGTGTCTGTGTGAGTGCCAGCACTGTCTCTGTGTTCTTTATTTGTTCCTAGGAGTTCCCAGGGCAAATGCCTCACATTTGCAAACATGGGACAAAGGGCTTCTACTCCTCTAACTCTTGTGACTGACCATTTCTCTGATTTCAAGTCTAGAGCACAGAATTTATCCCTGCTGGTGAAG